>CM039505.1:29338402-29366869 GCA_022432975.1 Begonia masoniana | reverse complement strand
GTACGATAAGTTCGATCTTGCTTTTTCCGTAACCTTCTCCTAATTCGTCAAGTTATTGACCACATGTGTAAACTACCAATAGTTATTATTAACTTTTAAGAGTTAGACATTTCTTTGAAATAGATTTACACGTAAAAAAAAAAGACAGAAATGGACAAGGAATGAAACTAAAAACAGCAAACCAAACCAAACTTGGTAAAAATCCAACCCAAAACGGTTAAAGTGATCCAAAATCGCAAAAAAAAAACCGTTCATACCGTCCTCAAAACTGCATAGGGCCAAAGGATCTGGGCCATTGATAGATAAGGAGAAGCAGTTTTTTATGGTCCTGAAGATAAATGATGACAAAGTAAAAAAGAAGATAAATTTATAACAAAATAAAATAATTAAGAATTATCTACGACAGCGGCGCCAAAATTTGTTAATGATTTTCAACATCTAACGCAAGTGCACGTGTCGCTAACGAAGTAATAAAAAGTAAGTAAAAGTCGATCCCATAAGGATAATCTTAACTAAATTTAATTGCTATAAAATTATATAAAACAAAGATGAAATATCAAGAAAAATAGCGTGAGTGGTAGAATAATATAAGATTGGAGTTTACTTATAAATAATAAAGATTTAAATTGAAATAGATTAGGAAGATAAAGATGATAGAAGTCTTGGTTAGGGTTGATTTCCTCGTTACATGCAAATTACTATCGATGCTTCAGAAGGCTACAACATTTTCCACATAACAACGAGAACGAATATTTTTCTATGGTTCTATCGAATTGCCTAATTAAATTCTGTAACGCCCCGAGTTATCTGAACCCGGTTCGTTACCACTAACGCAAACATCACCAAGAACTCTCGGAGCAATTTACAATTTCACTCGAGGATCAAGATTTGATGCTTATTAAAACCTAAAAATGTTTAAAACTTGCAGCGGAAAATCATTTAGACAAGATGTGAATTAATAAAAACTGTAAAATAATGTTTGAAAGAATCAGTTGAAGTGTTAAGGAATAATTAGTTGAAGGAAGTAAAAGTTTAAATCGTTAAATACCGATGGGGTGACAGAGGTCAAACGCCCCTGCCGACGACTAGTCAACGGAATAGGCCATATATAAATAACAGGCTTCTGCCGATGACGTCACGACTCAAACACAGCTGCCGACGACTAGTCAACGGAATAGGCCATATATAAATAACAGGCTTCTGCCGATGACGTCAGCAGGATAACTTAATTATCCAGCTTCTCCTGCCGGTGACGTCAGCCAGATAAACCCATTATCTAACTTCTGCCGATTGCTAAACGGCTAAGCAGAATGTCCTACTTATGCCGATGACGTCAGCAGGATAACTTAATTATCCAGCTTCTGCCGATACGTGCTTATCACGTGACTTTTAAAACGTAAGCCGATAGAAGGCAAGTTTACTGCTTATCAACTACGGTAGGACAACAAAACAACTACTCTTCTCCTGCCGATAGACTTACCAAACAACATCAAATAGACGTATTACTCAACTTCATATCGATGGACTGAACAATTTGACAGTAACTTGACTAACAATTGGACTCAACATTTTACCAAAACTCATTCTAAAACACCTCAATTCATTGTATTACTCAAATTCCGTAAAATCAGCATTCTAGAAATTCAACAGGACACTAACATCAGAAATTCTAAAATGTATTCAAAAGGTTGCAATCTCTACTGTTATAAAAATTCAACATACTCAGACTAAATCATTGTCAATTAATTTCTCATATCTGCAGACATCAGTTAATCCGCCTCAACAGTTTGCCGAATCAGAACATGAGAGTACTCCTCCAACCACATCTATTCATTTGCACGATCAAGGAAATCACCTGCTATATTCTCAACACCTACATCACAAAACTCATCTATTAGCCTAATGCTAAGTAAGCAGAGCAAGAAATGATGGAAGTACAGAGATATGCAAATCCTAAATATGCAATTTCTACATTCCTCTTCCTCAGTTATATTGCATTCATTCAACCGGTCTGATGATCCCTGATACAATGGGAGGTGGATCAGCTTTCCCAGGGTATGAATCCACATATATGTCACTTAAGGGGTGGATTAGTTCCCTTAACAGATGATTGATCCCTGATACAATGGGAGGTGGATCGGTTTTTCCCAAGGTATGAATCCAGTTATGTTCGATTAAGGGGCGGATTAATTCCCTTAAAAATGTATTGTCTCAATCTGTTCACAACTCACCATGCTACTTCATGTAAATTCATTTTCGTTTTCTTTCCAAAATATGATGCATGGCAATTGAAATGAAACATACTTTCATGCATACAAGAAAATCCTAGTGTTTTGTGATGTAGGCCCGAAGGCAAATACAAACTCTACTTACCTGGCCCTCCTGGAATTACTTGGTTGCTAGCTACTTCGGTTTAGCTCAAACCTAAAATCGTAGGCAGTATGTTAGTTATACTTCATTCTAAACAATCCAGGAGTTTAAGGAAATAAATTATGGAGTTCGGATCTTCGTGCATTCCCATTCACAGAAACCCGAATATATACCAAATCATAGCGTTTTCCTCGAAACTTCATACATTGTATTCCCTCAGCTATATAACTACTAAAATCACAAGAAGACGAGGAGAGTTCACCTAGGTTGAAGGAGAATCGAACAGGGGAATCGCCTGGAGAATCCTGCTGCTCGAGCTGAAAAACCGAGAGGAAATGAGGGAAAGGGTGGCGGCTACCGTGAAATAACTCAAAACCTCTTTCCTTAAATACGTTATCCACTTTTTAAATTTCCAATTACTCATATGCCCTTGTCTAGTCATCCACCAACCCTACATTTAATATTGCCATATAAATGCACCATTAGCTACAAGAGATAGAGAATTGGTCTATATAAAAACCGGGTATTACAATCTACCCTCCTTAAAAGAATTTTGTCCTCAAAATCCAGTACCTGAACAATTCGGGATATTGATCCATCATGTCTTGTTGGCGTTCCCAAGTTGTCTCTTCAAGGTTTTGATTGTGCCACAAGACTTTAACTAGTGGGATTTCTTTGTTCCGCAATACTTTTACAGCAAAGTCTAGGATCTTTGCTGGTTTCTCTTCATAAGAAAGGGTTGGTTGAACTTCAATACTCTGCTGTTCCACAATCTGAGACGGATCCCGCACACACTTCTTCAACATGGAAACATGAAACACATTATGGACTCCATCCATAGAGACTGGCAGCTGTAACTGATAGGCTGTTTTCCCAAACTTCTTCGAGATTATGAATGGTCCAATAAATCTAGGATTCAACTTCCCTCTCTTTCCGAATCTTACAACTCCCTTGAAAGGTGACACCTTAAGGAAAACTTCATCTCCAACTTCAAACTCCAATTCTCTGCGTCTCTTATCGGCATAACACTTCTGTCGGCTTTGAGCTGTCAAGATTCTTTGTCGGATAAGAGCAACTTTCTCCACAGTCCGTTGCACAATATCAGGACCAAGCAACTGCGCTTCACCAACTTCATTCCAGTACAAAGTTGATCTGCATTTTCGTCCATACAGTTCTTCATACGGTGCCATTCTTATTGTTGCCTGAAAACTGTTATTGTAAGAAAATTCTACTAAAGCTAGGTACTTACTCCAGGAACCTTGGAAATCTAAAACACAAGCACGAAGCATATCTTCTAAAATCTGAATAGTCCTTTCGGATTGTCCATCTGTTTGAGGGTGGAAAGCTGTACTGAAACTAAGCTGAGTCCCCATTGCCTTATGCAAACTCTTCCAAAACTTAGATGTGAATCTAGCATCTCGGTCTGAGACTATAATACTTGGAACTCCATGCAATCTGACAATTTCGTGCACATACAACTCAGCAAGTTGATCCATTGAGTATGTCATCTTCATAGGCAGGAAGTGGGCTGATTTGGTTAAACGGTCAACTATTACCCAAATTGCATCATGTCCTTTTACTGTTTTAGGCAATCCTACCACAAAGTCCATGGTTATTTGTTCCCATTTCCATTCGGGGATTGGCAAAGGTTATAATGTTCCTGCAGGTCTCTGATGTTCAGCTTTAACCTGTTGACAACATAAACATGATCCTACATATTCTGCCACACTTCTTTTCATTCCAGGCCACCAATAATGCTGTTTCAGATCCTCATACATCTTCGTACACCCAGGGTGAACTGAGAATCTAGAGGAATGAGCCTCAGAAAGAATCTCATCACGAAGCTCTTTAATGGCAGGAACAAACCACCTATTCCTAAACTTAAGGATTCCATCGGAAGAATAGTTGAAATCCGATTTGTCCGTGGAGTCTATGCTTGACTTGAACTTGTTACAGTCATCATCGTTCGACTGAGCTTCCTTTATCTTCTCAAGAATAGTAGGTCTTAAGGTTATGGCCGAAAGTATAGCTGATACGCTAGATACTGCTTCTAGATTAAACCTTCGAAATTCAGATTCTAAGGCTAACGGCATACTGAAACTCATAGTCGGGGTTGATGTTGCTACCCTGCTCAAGGCATCTGCCACAACATTTGCTTTTCCGGGATGGTACTTGATCTCAAAGTCATAATCTTTTACAAATTCTAACCATCTACGTTGCCTCATATTTAATTCTTTTTGAGTGAAAATATATTTCAGACTTTTATGGTCTGAGAATATTTCACAAGATTGTCCATACAGATAATGTCTCCAAATCTTAAGTGCAAACACCACTGCAGCTAATTCTAAGTCATGCGTGGGGTAATTCTTCTCATGCGTTTTCAACTGCCTGGAAGCGTAAGCTATAACTTTCCCGTCCTGCATCAAGACACAGCCCAGTCCAATCTTGGATGCATCACAGTAAATACTATACTTACCACCTTCAACTGGAAGGGTTAAAATAGGAGCATTGGTCAGTTTCTGTTTCAAAGTTTGGAAACTAAGTTCACATTCATCGGTCCATGTGTACTTTACATTCTTCCTAGTCAACTTAGTGAGAGGTGTAGCAATCTTTGAAAATCCTTCAATGAACTTTCTATAGTATCCTGCTAGTCCAAGAAAACTTCTGATATCGGTGGCATTCTTCGGTTGGGGCCATTCCCTAACTGCTTGAACCTTAGCTGGATCAACAGATAATCCATTTCCAGAAATGACATGTCCTAAAAAGTGAACTTGGTCCAACCAAAATTCACACTTAGAAAACTTGGCGTATAATTGGTGCTGTTTCAGTAATCCTAACACTAAGTTAAGTGTTCTGCATGCTCCTCCTTGGTTTTGGAATAGATTAGAATGTCATCTATAAATTCAATGACAAACTTGTCCAAATACTCATGAAACACTCTGTTCATAAGATCCATAAAGGCTGCTGGTGCGTTTGTCAAACCAAAAGACATGACCAGAAACTCATAATGTCCATACCTAGTACGAAAGGCAGTCTTCGGGATATCTTCAGTTTTAACCTTAAGCTGGTAATAACCGGATCTAAGGTCAATTTTTGAGAAAACTCTCGCACCTCTAAGCTGGTCAAATAAGTCATCAATTCTCGGCAAAGGGTATTTGTTCTTGACTGTAAGCTTATTCAATTCTCTGTAATCAATGCACATGCGCATTGATCCATCCTTCTTCTTGACAAAAAGGACAGGTGCACCCCATGGTGAAAAGCTAGGGCGTATGAACCCCTTCTCTAATAGTTCTTCCAATTGTTTCTTTAGTTCCTTGAGCTCAGTTGGAGCTAATCTATAAGGATTTTTAGACACAGGCTCGGCTCCGGGGTATACATCTACAACAAATTCAATTTCTCTATCTGGCGTTAAGCCAGGAAGGTCATCTAGGAATACCTCAGGAAAATCTTGGACGGCTAAAACATCTCGAGGACTCGATTTTCCTATATGCTGTGTGTCTAAAACACTAGCTAAGAAGCACGAATACTCCCTACACAGGGAAGGTCTAGTGGCAATAGAAGTCATCACAGACATTTCCTTACTCTTCTTTGAAGCTTGAAAGGTATGTTTCAACTTACCAGGGGGTTGAAAACTAACTACTCCGGTTCTACAATCAATTGTGGCGTGGTGTTTAAACAACCAGTCCATACCTAGGATTACATCAAATCCTATTATATCCATAATTATAAGATCAGCAGGTAGACTTACATTCCCTACTAACACATTGCTATCTAGCATCACTTGGTCAGAGTGCATGTTTTCCCCAGAGGGTAAGGCAACATTAAACACATGCATGGAAGGGGTAAACTGTACATCTAATTTATTGGCAAAAGTAGATGCTATAAATGAGTGCGTTGCACCAGAGTCTAATAAAGTGAAAGCAGGTACTGAATTGATCAATATAGTACCTGACACTACAGCAGGCTGTTCCTCTTCTCCTGACTCTACCATTGAGAATATCCTCGGTTTAACCATAGCAGGGCCACTCTTAGGGATTGGACAGTCTCTAACCATGTGTCCTGTCTTGTTACAGTTGAAGCATCGAAGGACTCTGGGCTTGGTGCAGTCCTTGAACGAATGCCCGACCTCCTCACAATTGAAACACCTTCTAGAAGTCCACCTACACTCCCCCGGGTGATTCTTCAAACACGTTGGACATTGGGGAAAATTCTTGACCTTCTGTATTTTTCTTCCTGCTTCCTTGCTATTTTGGCCTTCACTTGGCCTCTTCATTCCCTTCTGCTGGTGTGGCTGGTTAAACCTTTGCGGGGTCTCCTTTGGTCCAGCACACTTCCTTTCAGCCTCTTCCACTTCCAGAGCAGTGGACACTACTTCACTTAATGTCAAACCCTTTATACCGCAGAATTTTACTCCTCGGTAAATTTCTGGCTTCAATCCATGCACAAACTTAAACACCTTATCTTCATCCCTGGGGGCAAAATGTCCAGCAAATCTGGACAGAGACTCAAACTGCTTACTGTACTCGGCCACAGACCCTGTCTGCTTCAAGTTGAGGAACTCCAATTTTTTTGCGGTTTGGACAGTACTGTTAAAATATTTCTCATAGAAAGCATCCTTGAATTGTGACCAAGGCATGGTCAGAACATCTGTGGTGGTATCTATTGTCTCCCACCAGAGTTGAGCTTCACCAGCAAGATGGAAGGTTGCCAACGTGACCTTGTCTTCTTCTCCGATGCTGGCACACCTAAACATACTTTCAATCTTTCTAAGCCATCCTTCAGCTATGACTGGATCCGTTGACTGTCCATCAAATGTGGGTGGTCTAAGTCTCCTAAACCTATCTCCAGAATGCTCACCACCAGGACCCGAGTTGGCACTTCCTTGTGCTTCTCGATTCAACAGCACCCTTAATTGATCAGATTGTTGACGCACTATGTCAGTCTGTTGGCGCATCAACTCAGTCAGTTGTCTGATCACACTAGAGTCCTCCTCACGTCTTGGACTTGGTACCTCTCTTGGTATCCTCGGTCTTCCTGGTCGTCTAGCCATATGCTAAATTCCTGGACAGGGTTAAGTATGCTCGTAAATATCTAATAACTAAGGTCAAGGTAAACACTTACAGTTGTTGGAGCACTTCCATGCAATGATTGGCACTGATGAGTAATCTTTTGAACGGTTTAACTGAATGTCTCTGATACCAACCTGTAACGCCCCGAGTTATCTGAACCCGGTTCGTTACCACTAACGCAAACATCACCAAGAACTCTCGGAGCAATTTACAATTTCACTCGAGGATCAAGATTTGATGCTTATTAAAACCTAAAAATGTTTAAAACTTGCAGCGGAAAATCATTTAGACAAGATGTGAATTAATAAAAACTGTAAAATAATGTTTGAAAGAATCAGTTGAAGTGTTAAGGAATAATTAGTTGAAGGAAGTAAAAGTTTAAATCGTTAAATACCGATGGGGTGACAGAGGTCAAACGCCCCTGCCGACGACTAGTCAACGGAATAGGCCATATATAAATAACAGGCTTCTGCCGATGACGTCACGACTCAAACACAGCTGCCGACGACTAGTCAACGGAATAGGCCATATATAAATAACAGGCTTCTGCCGATGACGTCAGCAGGATAACTTAATTATCCAGCTTCTCCTGCCGGTGACGTCAGCCAGATAAACCCATTATCTAACTTCTGCCGATTGCTAAACGGCTAAGCAGAATGTCCTACTTATGCCGATGACGTCAGCAGGATAACTTAATTATCCAGCTTCTGCCGATACGTGCTTATCACGTGACTTTTAAAACGTAAGCCGATAGAAGGCAAGTTTACTGCTTATCAACTACCGGTAGGACAACAAAACAACTACTCTTCTCCTGCCGATAGACTTTACCAAACAACATCAAATAGACGTATTACTCAACTTCATATCGATGGACTGAACAATTTGACAGTAAACTTGACTAACAATTGGACTCAACATTTTACCAAAACTCATTCTAAAACACCTCAATTCATTGTATTACTCAAATTCCGTAAAATCAGCATTCTAGAAATTCAACAGGACACTAACATCAGAAATTCTAAAATGTATTCAAAAGGTTGCAATCTCTACTGTTATAAAAATTCAACATACTCAGACTAAATCATTGTCAATTAATTTCTCATATCTGCAGACATCAGTTAATCCGCCTCAACAGTTTGCCGAATCAGAACATGAGAGTACTCCTCCAACCACATCTATTCATTTGCACGATCAAGGAAATCACCTGCTATATTCTCAACACCTACATCACAAAACTCATCTATTAGCCTAATGCTAAGTAAGCAGAGCAAGAAATGATGGAAGTACAGAGATATGCAAATCCTAAATATGCAATTTCTACATTCCTCTTCCTCAGTTATATTGCATTCATTCAACCGGTCTGATGATCCCTGATACAATGGGAGGTGGATCAGCTTTCCCAGGGTATGAATCCACATATATGTCACTTAAGGGGTGGATTAGTTCCCTTAACAGATGATTGATCCCTGATACAATGGGAGGTGGATCGGTTTTTCCCAAGGTATGAATCCAGTTATGTTCGATTAAGGGGCGGATTAATTCCCTTAAAATGTATTGTCTCAATCTGTTCACAACTCACCATGCTACTTCATGTAAATTCATTTTCGTTTTCTTTCCAAAATATGATGCATGGCAATTGAAATGAAACATACTTTCATGCATACAAGAAAATCCTAGTGTTTTGTGATGTAGGCCCGAAGGCAAATACAAACTCTACTTACCTGGCCCTCCTGGAATTACTTGGTTGCTAGCTACTTCGGTTTAGCTCAAACCTAAAATCGTAGGCAGTATGTTAGTTATACTTCATTCTAAACAATCCAGGAGTTTAAGGAAATAAATTATGGAGTTCGGATCTTCGTGCATTCCCATTTCACAGAAACCCGAATCTATACCAAATCATAGCGTTTTCCTCGAAACTTCATACATTGTATTCCCTCAGCTATCTAACTACTAAAATCACAAGAAGACGAGGAGAGTTCACCTAGGTTGAAGGAGAATCGAACAGGGGAATCGCCTGGAGAATCCTGCTGCTCGAGCTGAAAAACCGAGAGGAAATGAGGGAAAGGGTGGCGGCTACCGTGAAATAACTCAAAACCTCTTTCCTTAAATACGTTATCCACTTTTTAAATTTCCAATTACTCATATGCCCTTGTCTAGTCATCCACCAACCCTACATTTAATATTGCCATATAAAATGCACCATTAGCTACAAGAGATAGAGAATTGGTCTATATAAAAACCGGGTATTACAAATTCGACCTGGAGTTTCTTTCGACTTTGAAAGAATAAAACTTGATTCGAATTTCTTTAAAGTCCTATTCTCAATGCCAAATAAATTAATGTCAACGACTTTGTAACAATTTAATTTATTTAATCAATCATTCATATTGAAATTATTATCTACCTATCGATACAATAGGAACATGTAACATCAAATTTGCCCGTTGACACAATTCGAATTAAGCAATAAACATCATGATAGATTGTTCAATGAAAAATACGTAAACTTTCATAAATCTAAGTAAAACACATAACGAGCACTTTCTCTCCTAACCAAGATAAAAAAAATCTAGCCAAAAATCATGATAATAAAACCAAAAATAATAATATTAATAAAATAAAGAAAATAAAAAGTAGAAAAAGAGGAGTTGAAATCAAATCTGGAAGCATGTAGAGCCTCCCTTTCGCCCTCTAGGTCTTCGTCCCCAGAGTGGCATCCTTCAAGTTTCGTCTTCGTCGTAAGATTTTGTTCTCTAGTCTTTTTTGGTCTTCCCCTTAGGTCTTGCGTCAGGGTTGCCTCCCCTGGTCTTCGTCCCAGGTTTACGTCCCCTACCAAATCTTCCTCCTTGCCCTCTACGTGTATCATCTCCTTCTTCTAAATCTCCTCTTTTATTCTGTTTTAATTTTTTTTAACCTGCCTTTTTCTCTCACCTTGATTCTAGGGGATTCTCCAGCCAATTTTCTCTCTCTCCTTCACTCTAGCAATTTCTCCAATATTTGCTCATTCTCTTTTGGTCATTCAAATAAAAATCCAATCTTTCCTTTTTTACTTTCCCGCTAGTAAATCTGTGACCAAACGTGATAACAATAAAATTCAAATTAGTGCTAATAATATAATTTTTTTCTGAAAATAAACATAAAATACATTAAATTCGTAAAATCTTTCAATGTTGCAGCAACCTATAGCAATTTCTATAATTTTAACCACTTGCCTTTTATATTCACTCAAATTATACGAGTTATATCAAATAAAAATATTATAAAATAATTTTTTTAAAAGAGTTATCAGCAGGGGCCGCTGGCCGCAAAGCAACGATCGTTGCTCTACAACCGGCAACCCCGACACACACACACACACACACACACACACACACACACACCACACACACACAGAGAGAGAGAGAGAGAGAGAGAGAGAGAGAGAGAGAGAGAGAAGGCCAAGGGGGTCAGGGGGAAGAAGGAGAAACTTTCTCCGAGAAAGCACGTGAGGCCTATTGCAGCTGGGGAAGAAGGAGAAGGTCAAGCCAGCACAGAGAGAGATAGAGAGAGAGAGAGAGGGTGGGCCAAGGGGGAGGCTGGCTGTGGGCAACTGGGTGGGCTCACAAGCTTGGCTCGGACCTTGGCGGGCTCGCAAGCCTAGGGACAGGGCTCGGCTCGGCCCGCCTATTGGGATCGGTCCAGGCTCGGCTACTGTAGCAAGCCGAGCCAAACTCGGCCCGCTACTATAGCGGGCCGAGTGAGCGGGCTGGCAAGCTAGCCCGTCCATTAGTCACATCTAAGGCAAGGGATAGAGAGAATGAGTCTTTGTTTAGTTAAAAAAAAACAATTTCCCTTTTTACAGCAATTAACTTCTCAAATTCAGATTAAGGAAAGAAATTTAATCTCAATTTATTTCTGCACCAAAAACCTTCTTTTTTAAAATATATTTTTAAGATTTTCTTTATATTTGTATGTACTAGTTAAATTTCTTTAAAGGTACATCACTTTCTATGCTATTTTAAGATTTGTAGAGATATTTTAATTATTTTTTTATGTTTTTTTTAGGGCTATTTAAACTCAAAACTTATAACTCTTTGAAAAACAATTATGATAAATGATATTTGATTAAACCTTATGCTTTTTTTTAGTGACTCTTCTGGTGAGAAATTTATCTTTGGTTCTTTGTGAACAACTAGATTTTCTTAAAGTCAAAGCTTGAGAGATCATTTGATAACTTTGGTTCTTACCAACAACTTTGGTTTTGGTCAAGCTCCTCTTGCTTGATAACTTTGGTTCATCGACAAAATTCTATCGGGGTCTAGTTCTTTATATTTGATTCAAAAGTGTTCTTCAATTTCTATTATGCATTGTTGAAGGGTATCAGATTTGATATATTTGTGGTTTTCATTATCTACTCTGCTCCAATAGCATTCACAGAGACTAAATGGCTTCAAGCCCAAATGTCTGATTTGCCTAAAAGTTGGGCGCACTGCTGCTATATGTTATCGCCAGCAAAAAAATGGACTATAAGCCATCACCACGGTCACTGAACACAATGATAGTTTCTGATACAGCACCTTCAATTTTTTGCCTAATACTTCTGTTGGATATTCCCTTCCAATTAACATTAGCTCCTGATATCTTGACTCAAGTGCTACACATCATTTCATTATGGATGCTAGCTAGGTTTCTATCAGCACTCCATATTCTGGCTCTGATCAGGTAGTTTGGTAATGATAAGTCTCTATCTATTTCTAATGTTGGTCATGCACTGATTTTTACTCTTGTTAAACCTCTTCACCTCTCTCATGTTATTCATGCTCAAGCAATTACTCATAATCTCATTTGTGTTAACAAAATGTGTTGCGATAATAATGTTTTTATTGAATTCCATCTTACTAGTTTCTATGTCAAGGATTAGAGTTCCAAGTCGATTCTTCTCCAAGGTCTACTGCATAATGGCTTATATCGTTTCCTCTACTCATCTCCTATTGAAAAATTACGATTAGTTCTGCGGTGTCACACATGGTGTTACAGGGTGTTACGTGTGATACCGATGATAAATGCAATGATGGACAATATAAAAATACATAAATAAATGACACAGGAGGTTGGTAACGCATTTCGGCAACCAGCCTACATCTGCGGGGCCACGCCCAGATATAAAAATATTTCTTTGAGTTCACGAAATTACAAGACAATCGGACTTATACAAATAAAGACTCCCTCTTATCTTTGTCGCCGCCTCTAGCTAACTTCCCCAAGGAAACTATTTTTGCGAGATCCCCTCAACTTTAGAATGACCTCTCCCAAGATCTAGATAACAACAAGATCCCCTTGTTGTTGGTTCCTCCCGAAACCCGTGTTATAGCAAGATCCCCTTGCCCACGATCAAGAACGACAAGCTCCCCTTGTCTAAGAAACAGAACTCCTCCCGAGTTCAGATGCAGCCTCCTCCCGAGACTGAGCTTCAATGAAGAACAAATAATATTGCCTCCTGGGACACCTCCTGGAACACCGATCGAAGTCCTCAGATGCAATACACAACACACTCGGTAGAACGATGAAATCCACAAATTAAGTCGAGTGTGTAAAACAATCACTAACTCAAACGCAGAAGCGATGAGAGTGAAAGAAAAAACCGACGGCACAAGAAACGAATAAAGCTTTTCCCACGAAAATCAAAACTCCATCATCAATCGGTTTTCACAGAAAACGAAAACCTTAAATAGTGTTGGTAACTTCCATATCTTCAATTCGTTCAGTTACCAAATCGGATTTAACGCCGCATGGAATAAGGAAACACAATCTTAAAAAATTCGGTTGTGTGACGCCACGTGTGACACCACGTGTGACACTTTAGGAAAGTTTCTATAACTACTCGGATATTCGCCCAAAAATTCAGGAAAGCATCCCATTAATCATGGGAACTCAGAGCCCAGCAAATCATGCCAAATCTATAGCAAATCGGCTTTCCAAATAAAACTTTTCCAAAAAACAAGTGCATATACCTTTTTCAATAACTTTTCAAATAATCATGTTTCCTTATTTTTCTCTTCCACAGAATCTTCATCATTGATATCAGGACGCCATCCAATAATCAGAATCGGCTATTTCTTGATCACCAAGAATTAAATCATCAAATTGGAAAATAATGAAATTTACATATTGTCTCCATAAATATGTATATATATTGCCAAAAATACAATTGCCAACTCATATGCAAATCTTTGCATTTACAATCTCCCCCTTTGGCATTTTTTGGCAAAATCAATATAATCAATAATTTCAAGAACTCCCCCTGAATTAAGAGTTCAATCATCATAAAATATATCACTCATAATATCATCATCAGAGAGCAAAATATATCACCATAAACCCATAAATCCAAAATACTCCCCCTTTTTGCCATAAAAAGACAAACATGTATATAAGAAAATATCAACCTCTATAAAAGCATCATAATCACCATAGAGAGATAGCCAAAATCAGAAATATATAATATCCAGATAAGCACCAGAATCGCCATATATAAGAGAGGGAAATGGAAGAGCTAACCGTGCATTTTTGCCGTCTTCACGTTTGATAATTTGGTCAAATAAAATCAAAAGATATTGAATTTTCAATTTTGAACAGCAAGGCCGCTATTGTCTTGTTAACTCCAGTTCCATGAGAAGTCGACATCAAGAATCTCATACTTATCTGTAAGTTGTGAAGCAGGAAAATCTTTTCCATGGGACAAGATGCGTCTGACACCCCCAGTGACATCAGTTGAAACTCCTGACTTTTCAACAATTTTGGTCTCTTTAACCTGTTCCTTCACAGAAGTAACTTTCTTCTTCTCAAAAATATCGCTAGCAACATAACCATTCATGTACGCACCAGGGTAAACATATAATAATCATAGTAAGGGTATAGTATCCACTGAGCCAATATAGTCAGAAAATATCATATCCAGATGCAGGTAGAGTAGTTAACAAGTACCATAAGAATCACAGAAAATATTCAGAGAACAACCATATTACTGAAATATTGTCAAAAGCTGGAACACCCTCAGGAACACCTTCCAAAACATTAACCTGATCACCTGGGAGAAGCTTGTAGCTATTCCTAATCTCCTCCATAAACCAGTATAATGAATCTTTGAAGAATAATTTAGATCTCAGCAAGTTGGGAAATAAACCCAGTATAATAATGATGCTCCAAACTTCATTAAAAATAGACTTCCAATATTTCATAAGAATAGTCAGAATTTTGCAAGTCGCATACGGTGTTGCTCCACAGAATATCATAATGTCCAGAATAATCACGTTCAGCAGAGGATGAGCAATACAAAAAAATAAAAACAAACGCCTAATGCAAGTGGCGATTTTTTTTTAAATAAATAAAAGCAATAACCAGCTTACATAACACAGAGGCTTAGGGCAGACCTCAGCTCTTCAAATCGTACACCATCCAATGTTTTAGTAAAGATATCAGCAATTTGTTTTTTGGTCACCATATGCTCCAAATTAATAACTTTGTCCTCCACAAGAGATCGAATAAAATGGTGTCGTATATCAATATGTTTTGTCCGTGAATGCTGAACAGAATTTTTAAAAATATTGATAGTGCTCAAATTATCGCAGTAGAGGGTCATGACACCCTGTGTGACACCATAGTCTTTCATCATTTGTTTCATCCAAAGAAGCTGCGTACAGCTGCTACCTGCTGCTATATACTCTGCCTCGGCAGTAGATAGAGAAATAGAGTTCTGCTTCTTGCTAAACCATGACACTAAGTTGTGTCCAATATAAAAACATCCACCTGAAGTGCTTTTTCGGTCATCGGAACTTCCTGCCCAATCAGCATCACAATAACCCACCAGATTAGCATTAGAATCAAAAGAATACCATATGTCATAATCAGTTGTTCCACTGACATATTTCAGAATTCGTTTAACCGATACTAGGTGTGACTCCTTTGGATTTGCTTGAAATCGAGCGCATAGACCCATGCTATAGCAAATATCTGGTCAGCTGGCAGTGAGATATAATAGGCTTCCAATCATGCTTCTGTATAAGTGCGGATCAACAGCAATTCCCTTTTCATTTTTAGATATTTTCTCGTGTGTCCCAAGGGGTGTTCTACGGGAGCGTGCATTCTCGAGCTTGAATTTTTTCAATAAAGTCTTGGCATATTTGGATTGAGAGATAAAAAGACCATTCTTTTCTTGCTGAATTTGAAGCCCAAGAAAATACGTGAGTTCTCCAACCATACTCATCTCGAATTCACCGGTCATTTGAGCAACAAACTCATCCACCATCGCCTGTGACACCGTGCCAAACACTATGTCGTCAACATATATTTGAGCAAGTAAAAACTGACCTTTGGCATGCCGGAAAAAAAGGGTTTTATCTACTCCCCCTCGCTCATATCCCTTAGTTAATAGATATTGCGTGAGTCGTTCATACCATGCACAAGGGGCTTGTTTGAGCCCATATAACGCCTTCTTCAACTTATAAACATACTCGGGATGATGAGGGTCTTCAAAACTCTTTGGTTGAGCAACATAAACTTCTTCATTTAGAAACCCATTGAGGAACGCACTCTTCACATCCATTTGATATAACTTAAACCGCATAACACAAGCAATAGACAATAAAAGCCGAATAGATTCAAGACGAGCAACCAGAGCGAATGTTTCATCAAAATCAATTCCTTCAATCTGAGAATACCCTTGAGCCACTAGCCGAGCTTTGTTGCGAGTAATGTTCCCATGTTCATCGGTTTTGTTCTTGAAAATCCACTTAGTACCAATAACGTTCACATCGGGAGGACACGGTACTAAGTCCCAAACATGATTTCGGGAGAATTGGCTGAGTTCTTCTTGCATAGCTCCTATCCAGTACTCATCTAGCAATGCTTCTTTCACATTCTTTGGCTCGATCGTTGATGTAAAGCATGCCATTTGGATCATGTCTCGATAATTCACTCTCGGCTTATCTCTGGTTCGTATACCATCATTCAGACCACCAATAATCTCGTCTGTAGGATGATTCTTCTGAACCCGTGTAGATGGTTGTCTGTGGCGTATGAGATCAACTTCTACTTCATCAACAGTCTCTGTTTGATCTGGGACACTGCCTGAGACACCCTCTGTGACACCGGGTGAAACACTAGCGCCTTCATTATTTAAAATGTGGTCTGCATCATCTTTTGGATTATCGGTTGTGTCAAGAGAGTCGTCCACTTGAACATTTGCAGATTCGATGACAGTTCGAGTTCTTTTGTTGTAAACCCAATAGGCACGACTATTTGTAGCATAACCGAGAAAGATTGCTTCATCACTCTTGGGATCAAGTTTCCCCCTGTGTTCCCTGTCATTCAACACAAAGCAGAGGCTGCCAAACGGATGAAAATAATTAAGATTCGGAGATTTACCTTTCCATATCTCATAGGGTGTCATAGAAGTTTTGTCGCTGAGATACACCCGATTAATGGTATAACAAGTTGTATTCATAGCCTCAGCCCAGAATTTTTGAGGAACATCTCTTTCATGTAGCATTACTCGAGTCATCTCTGCCAACGTACGATTCTTCCTTTCAACGACTCCGTTTTGTTGATGAGTTTTTGGTGCCGAGAATTCATGTGCAATTCCGAGATGTTTACAGAAATCCGAGAATTCATAATTTTCAAACTCTCTTCCATGATCACTTCAGATACGTATGATCTTCATAATAACACAATCTTTTTCCCATTGGAGACGAGTGCACATTGATTTGAAAACTTTAAACGTGTCAGACTTTTCTCTTAGAAACTCCACCCATGTATAGCGTGAAAAATCATCAACAGTAACGAATACGTAATGTTTTTGTCCAATACTTTCAACAGGCATCGGCCCCATTAGATCCATGTGAAGTAATTCAAGAACCCGGGTAGTTGTGGAACCCTGTGACACCGGGTGAGACACCTTTGTTTGCTTTCCGATTTGACATGGTCCGCATAATTTGTCTTCATCAAATTTTAATTCAGGAATTCCTCGAACAGCACCTTTCGAAATAAGCTTCTCCAGCATTTTGAAATTAACATGTCCCAACTTTCTATGCCATAAGATAGTGTCTTCCATACTCGACCGAAGGTAGGTAGACGAGGAATAAATAAGATAACAATTGTCCGATGATCTAACTCCTTCAATAACACAATTTTTGTTTTGATCGGACACAACACATCTTTCTCTCGTAAATTGCACATTCAGATCTTGATCACAAAGCTGGCTAATACTGATTAGGTTGGACTTCAAACCATTTACCAATAAAATATTACTCAACTTTGGTAAACCAGGAACATTCAACGTTCCCCTGACAATGACATCCGATATGACACCGTTGACGAATGTTACTTTTCCTACGGATTCAGGTATAATATCCATCAAATGTCTCTCATCACCTGTCATATGTCTAGAACAGCCACTGTCAAAATACCATGCATTGTTTTCGATTGTCTTTAGTGAAAGATGTGTAACATTACACTTTATACTTGATTTCATCACCCATTTCTGATAAGGAAATTTGTAAGAAGAGGCATTTCTAACATTTTCTGTGACAGCCCGAAACCGGATCCGAATCGGGTTTCGGGATCGGAGCCGTCACTCCGGGACATTTACAGGAAACGGTGACTATTATTTTTTTTTTAAACTAATAGAACAATCAAAGCAGTGAACAGAGAGGGAGAACTGCAGGGAGTAATCGAAAACATTTGCAGGGGGAGAGAGAGTTCTCTGGAATGGAAAGCAAACAAATCTCAATAATAGATAACCGAACAGAAATAGGCATAAGACTGGCGGAAATGGAAACAGGAAACAGTGGCGGAAGATGTAGTTTCAAACTGAACCGGAGGAGAAATCAGTGGATAGCGTCATCGGAAGATAAAGGCAGCAAACATAACCGGCAGAAGATGATGACGTCAGCCGGAAGACGTTCTGACGTCAACCGGAAGGCAAAGTTATAAACTGGGCGGAAGACTTATGCCAACGTCATCGGAAGAGAAGATGACGTCAACCGGAAGGCAAAGTTATAAACTGGGCGGAAGACTTATGCCAACGTCATCGGAAGAGAAAATGACGTCAACCGGAAGACAAATAACGTCACCGGTAGAAGAAAAATGTGAACAGTAACCGGAAGACGCAATCGGAAGACATAGTTTTAAAGACAGAATTACAACTTTTGACAGAAAGACATATAGAAGGCAACCTCAAACAGGAAGCATAAAGGTTTCAAAACCTTCAAACCCGATTCAAAAGAAGTTATAAAAATATACTTTACAATGGACAAAATTTCAAGAAGACATCCTGCACCATGACATCTTTTAACGAAGATACCTGCTGGCAGGAAGCATGAAAAACAGAAGGCATACAAGTTTCAAACTTTCACCACAGATGACAAATTTCGAGAAAACAAACTGCATGGATAGCTCTAAAATTCGAGACTATCCATGCATGACCTGAAAGGGAGAACTCAAGCAGTTCCAGAATGTTTTCAAAACATTTAAAATATATGGATACAATCTGTCAAATACAGAGGTTTTAAATACATCAATAACAGATTCCAAAAGTTTTACAGGAACTTGACATACATTTAAATTTTTACCAAAACAGGAGTTTTAAAACAAAACACAAAATCTATACAGGACTCGACTTAACTTTCAAATATACACGCTCACAGGAATACATCTTGTCTGACTGCAACAGCCAGACCCCGTGAGCTCGATCCACCAACTACATCAACTCGTCATTTTGAGGCACCGGGTCCTCATCTGGAATATCCGTACCTACAACAGGGAGTTCACCTATGAGCCTAAAGCTCAGTAAGAACATAATCAACATGCAGTGATGCAAAATGCTATGCATGCAGTTTTCAGAAAAACGGTGACAGAACATTACATTACGTTTCACTGCACATGGTGGTATAAGTGAGGCTTATAGAGGAACTGGCGCATAACATACATAACATACTGGACATGACACTTGTTAGTAATTTTGCCGGTGTCCCAAGGAAGGACAAGGTACAGGGTATCCTTGGCGGGGATAAATTTTACATGAGTCCCAGGGAAGGACAAGAACAGGATGCCAGTCCTCGTCCACACTTAACCGTTCATTACATTACAGGATTTTATCTTTACTTACTTCAAAACCAGTGCTGAAAACATTTGCATGATTTTACTGGAAAATGTGTATGCATGGATAAGTGCGATACTCAACATTCACAGATGGCAGAATGGATACAACAGGGAAACAGAATATAACAGAGACATGTTTAACTTAAAACATAACCTAGAACCTATCTACCCAAACCATACCTAGTACCTCCAAGTTGTAGGGCCATAAAGGCCAACATAAACGTATGAACTTACCTGGTTGCTGCGGTGTCAGATGCTCGAATGTCCCTGGAATGCTTGGATCTGTAGCATGCATGAAGAGGTATAAAACAAGCTGCAATGCTAACAAATAACTTGGAAATTTATGCAGAAAACTCCACTCAGACTGGTAGAAAACAACAATGTGTTTCCATACAAAACTCGAGAGTTTTCTCCTAAATATCCTAACCTAAAACTTCAGCAAAACGCATACTTTTTGCTTGTCCAAATGTGTTAGCATTGGGAGATGTTTACCTTAGGCAGAAAACAAGGAAAACCCTAGGAGATCAAAGGCGTTTGGGTGAACTTTTGTCGCCTGGCCGAGAGAAAACAGAGGGAGAGAAGATGGAGAAGTGGAAACTTTCACGTAGGAGGGAAGAGAAGACATATCTTCTTCAACAAGTTGCCACTTGGCACTCATCCATTGGTTTGCTTCCACCTACCTTAATTACTTCCACATTTACCCTTCCAGTAGCTTTTAACCTAATTAATTTGTTTTGGTTACACATTAGTTTAGTTTCACTAAACATTTCCAACAACTCAACCAAAACATACGTTGTATAAATATAAATGTTAATCCCGCACAAATGGTTTCGGGAAAACAATTACATGGCAAAAATGCCGGGTGTTACATTCCACCCACCTTAATAGAAATTTTGTCCCCAAAATTTGCCTAAGCAAAGAAGTCTGGATATTGTGTTTTAACATCCTCCAGTCTTTCCCAAGTGGCTTCCTCCACATTATGGTTGCGCCATAAGACTTTCACCAACGGGACCACTTTGTTGCGCAATACTTTGACTGAGGTATCCAGGATCTGTATGGGCCTTTCTTCATATGTCAGGGTTGGCATAATGTCAACGTCCACGTGCTCCACGATTTGAGTTGGATCTCGTACACATTTTCTCAGCATCGAGACATGGAAAACATCATGAACACCATCCATTGACGCTGGTAGTTGTAGTCTGTAGGCCATGCTTCCCACACGCTTCAAGATGGGAAAAGGCCCAATAAACCTTGGGCTTAGCTTCCCTTTCTTGCCGAATCTCATTACGCCCTTGAAAGGTGACACCTTCAAGAACACCTCATCACCTTCGGCAAACTCTAAGTCCCTTCTCCTGTGGTCTGCGTAACTTTTCTGTCGACTTTGTGCAGCTTGGATTCTTTGCTTAATCGCCGTTATTACCCCAGACATCTGTTGCAGTATTTCGGGGCCGATAAGCTTGGTTTCCCCGACTTCATCCCAACACAACGGGGATCTGCACTTTCTGCCATAAAGCGCTTCATATGGAGCCATACCGATCGTAGCCTGGTAGCTATTGTTGTAAGCAAACTCCACAAGTGGCAGGTATCTACTCCAAGGAGCGTGAAGTTCCAGCACGCACGCCCTTAACATATCTTCCAATGTCTGAATCGTTCTCTCGGATTGTCCATCCGTCTGCGGGTGAAATGCCGTGCTGAAGTCCAATCTAGTGCCCAAAGAGCTTTGCAAACTTTTCCAAAACCTGGAAGTGAATCTAGGATCGCGATCAGAGACGATTGACACAGGAATGCCGTGCAGCTTGACAATCTCATTAATGTACAGTTCTGCATACTGGTTCACGGTGAACGTCGTCATCACGGGTAGAAAATGGGCAGACTTCGTCAATCTGTCCACTATGACCCATATACTATTATGGCCTTTTACTGTTCTTGGAAGTCCAACAACAAAGTCCATTGTAATGTTCTCCCACTTCCATTCAGGAATTGGAAGAGGCTGAAGCGTTCCAATCGGTCGTTGATGTTCAGCTTTGACCTGTTGACATATTAAACAAGACTCCACGTACTTGGCCACTTCATTCTTCATATTCGGCCACCAGAAGTGAAGCTTTAGGTCCTGATACATCTTCGTACTTCCGGGATGTACAGAGAAAGAGGATGAATGAGCTTCCGACAAGATATGCTTCCGTAGCTCCTCGTCTTTCGGAACATACCATCTGCCTTTGAACTTCAGAACTCCATCTCCCGAATAGCTGAAATTGGATGAGGGCATCGGCACTTTGCTCACCATATCAGCCATCTCCTTTGAATTGGTCTTCTGGGCTTCCTTAATGCGGTCCAAGACAGTGGGCCGTAGTGTCAGGTTTGCTAGTATGGCCGATAGCCCAGAAACTATCTCCATATCGAACTTCTGCATCTCTGTTCTCAAAGGCGTCGATACGGCCGACATTACTGGTTGCATAGTAGCTGGCATTCTGCTCAGTGCATCAGCTACCACATTAGCTTTACCAGGATGGTACTTGATCTCAACATCATAGTCTTTTACAAATTCTAACCACCGCCTTTGCCTCATATTCAACTCCTTCTGAGTAAATATGTACTTCAAGCTTTTGTGATCCGAAAACACCTCACATGATTGTCCGTACAATGATGTCTCCATACTTTCAGCGCAAATACAACTGCCGCTAACTCAAGGTCGTGAGTAGGGTAGTTTTCCTCATGGGTCTTCAATTGTCGGGATGCGTATGCTACCACCTTCCCTTCTTGCATCAGTACACATCCCAAGCCAACTTTTGACGCATCACAGTATACGCTGAATTTGCCATCTTCAACTGGCAATATCAACAGAGGAGCAGTGGTCAACTTTTGCTTGAGTGTCTGAAAGCTCACCTCACATGCTTCAGACCACTTGAACTTGATTTCCTTCCTTGTTAAGCTGGTCATAGGCTTCGCTATCACAGAAAACCCCTTGATGAATTTCCTGTAATAACCAGCTAGTCCAATAAAGCTCCGTACTTCACTTGCATTTCTCGGCCTGGGCCAATCCCTTACAGCCTGAATCTTGGCCGGGTCCACAGATACTCCTTCAGCAGACACCACGTGGCCCAAGAAATTAATCTTGCTTAACCAGAACTCACACTTTGACAGCTTGGCATATAATTGGTGTTGCTTTAGGATTGACAGTACCATAGCCAAGTGTTTCTCATGCTCGGCCACACTCCTGGAATAAACCAGAATGTCGTCGATGAAAACGATCACAAATTTATCCAAGACATCATGGAATACCCTGTTCATTAGGTCCATAAATGCTGCCGGAGCATTAGTCAACCCGAACGACATCACCAAGAACTCATAGTGTCCGTACCGGGTTCTGAAGGCAGTCTTTGGAATATCTTCAGCTCTGACCTTCAACTGGTAATAGCCGGAGCGTAAGTCAATCTTAGAAAATACCCGAGCCCCCTGTAGCTGATCAAACAAATCGTCAATTCTTGGCAACGGGTACTTATTCTTGATAGTCAACTTATTCAGCTCACGGTAGTCAATACACATCCGTAGGGACCCATCCTTCTTCTTGACAAACAAGACGGGAGCACCCCACAGAGAGAAACTAGGGCGCACAAAACCCTTGTCCATTAATTCTTTCAACTGAGCCTTCAACTCCTTCAGTTCAATTGGTGCCATACGGTACGGATTCTTCGATACTGGTTCCGCACCAGGATACACATCGATTTCAAACTCGATGTCACGATCAGGTGGCAATCCCGGTAAGTCATCTAAGAAAACCTCTGAGAAGTCCCGGACTACCGGAATGTTTTGAAGTTCCACCTCATTTTGCCTTCGAACATCCACAACGTGGGCAAGAAATCCAATGCACCCTGACTTCATCAGTCGTTGAGCTTTCAAGGAAGATATCACAGGCATACGGTGTTTCTTCGGTACTGCCTGATAGGAGAATTCTACTTCATTTGGGCGCTTAAATGACACAAGCCCGGACCTACAGTTGATGGTGGCATAATGTCTAAATAGCCAGTCCATCCCCAGAATGACATCGTACCCTTTCATACCGATGACGATAAGATCGGCATAAAATTTCTGGTCTCCCACTGACACTATATCACCCCGTACAACCCGCTCGGAGTGCATAAACTCTCCGGACGGTAGCATAACGCTGTAGGGCTGATCTGAGGACGTACTACAAAACTTCTGTCTAACTACAAAATCCATGGCCACAAACGAATGTGTGGCCCCCGTGTCCCACAAGGTATAAGCAGGCACATCACATACTAAAATTGTACCTGTAATTGCTGTGTGCTGATCAGCATCATCAACGTCCTCCATCATTGCAAACACTCTTGGCACAGCCTGTCCTGTTCTGGTGTCGGGTATTGGACAATCTCGAATTTGATGACCTACTTGGCCACATCAGAAACAAGCTCCAGTGAAGAGTCTGCATTCTCCTGTATGATTCTTCTGGCAACGTGAGCAGACAGGAAGTTGAGGAGCTCCCATAGGTCTCTTCCCTTTGTCCTGGTAAGTAAGGGTCTCATTGGGCCTTTTAGTGCCCCTGTTCTGTTGCTGTTGAGGATGTACATTCTGAATCTTTTGTTGTTGTTGTTGAGGAGCATTTCTTATAATTCCTCTTGGTGGCTCTCTCTGTCTCTGGGACTTTATTTCTAAGGCCTCAAGTTGATAAGCCTTGGCCACCACTTTCACATATGGTGCCTCATCAAAACCTCCAGTCGTGATTCCTCGCAGAAGGTCCATCTTTAAACCTTGAATAAACTGGTGCACCTTGTTCTCATCAGTGGCCACCATGTGTGTTGCATATCGGGATAGCGACTCAAATTTCTGAACATACTCGGCCACAGATCCATACTGTCGCAGCCGAGAAAACTCAAGTAACTTTTCCTTTCTCACTCCTCGGTCAAAGTACTTCTCGTAGAAGAGTGTTTTAAATCCCTCCCAACTCAATGCCACAGTAGACGATTGTACTGCATCCCACCAGAATCCAGCACTTTCAGTGAGATGGAACGTGGCACAAGTAACCTTCTTGTTGTCTTCTACTTCTGCATAACTGAACATCTTTTCCATAGTTCGAATCCAGGTTTCAGCACGGGTCGGGTCTGTAGACAACCCATCAAATGAGGGTGGCTGAAGTCGCCGGAATCTGTCTCCACTATTGTCTCGCGGTGCATTATTTCCAGGATTATTATTATTGTTGTTCCCATGGTTGTTGTTCCTATCATCTTCCCGAGCCATCATGCGCTCTACCATACGTGACTGTGCACCCACCAGTTCGGTTAGTCGGTCAATGGCTCGAGAGCTTTCACTGGACTCTTCCTGATGTCCTCTCACCATTTCTAAGATAGTCCTATAAGTAGAATAACATAATAACCTAATTTAATAAACAAACTTTTACAGGAATTTAAACACTTACAGTTGGCGGAGCGATATCACGTGGCGGGTTGCGCAGTCAGACATTTCACAGAATCGGTTTTAAAACCGTGTCTCTCTGATACCATAACTGTGACAGCCCGAAACCGGATCCGAATCGGGTTCCGGGATCGGAGCCGTCACTCCGGGACATTTACAGGAAACGGTGACTATTATTTTTTTTTAAAAACTAATAGAACAATCAAAGCAGTGAACAGAGAGGGAGAACTGCAGGGAGTAATCGAAAACATTTGCAGGGGGAGAGAGAGTTCTCTGGAATGGAAAGCAAACAAATCTCAATAATAGATAACCGAACAGAAATAGGCATAAGACTGGCGGAAATGGAAACAGGAAACAGTGGCGGAAGATGTAGTTTCAAACTGAACCGGAGGAGAAATCAGTGGATAGCGTCATCGGAAGATAAAGGCAGCAAACATAACCGGCAGAAGATGATGACGTCAGCCGGAAGACGTTCTGACGTCAACCGGAAGGCAAAGTTATAAACTGGGCGGAAGACTTATGCCAACGTCATCGGAAGAGAAGATGACGTCAACCGGAAGGCAAAGTTATAAACTGGGCGGAAAGACTTATGCCAACGTCATCGGAAGAGAAAATGACGTCAACCGGAAGACAAATAACGTCACCGGTAGAAGAAAATGTGAACAGTAACCGGAAGACGCAATCGGAAGACATAGTTTTAAAGAACAGAATTACAACTTTTGACAGAAAGACATATAGAAGGCAACCTCAAACAGGAAGCATAAAGGTTTCAAAACCTTCAAACCCGATTCAAAAGAAGTTATAAAAATATACTTTACAATGGACAAATTTCAAGAAGACATCCTGCACCATGACATCTTTTAACGAAGATACCTGCTGGCAGGAAGCATGAAAAACAGAAGGCATACAAGTTTCAAACTTTCACCACAGATGACAAATTCGAGAAAACAAACTGCATGGATAGCTCTAAAATTCGAGACTATCCATGCATGACCTGAAAGGGAGAACTCAAGCTAGTTCCAGAATGTTTTCAAAACATTAAAATATATGGATACAATCTGTCAAATACAGAGGTTTTAATACATCAATAACAGATTCCAAAAGTTTTACAGGAACTTGACATACATTTAAATTTTTACCAAAACAGGAGTTTTAAAACAAAACACAAAATCTATACAGGACTCGACTTAACTTTCAAATATACACGCTCACAGGAATACATCTTGTCTGACTGCAACAGCCAGACCCCGTGAGCTCGATCCACCAACTACATCAACTCGTCATTTTGAGGCACCGGGTCCTCATCTGGAATATCCGTACCTACAACAGGGAGTTCACCTATGAGCCTAAAGCTCAGTAAGAACATAATCAACATGCAGTGATGCAAAATGCTATGCATGCAGTTTTCAGAAAAACGGTGACAGAACATTACATTACGTTTCACTGCACATGGTGGTATAAGTGAGGCTTATAGAGGAACTGGCGCATAACATACATAACATACTGGACATGACACTTGTTAGTAATTTTGCCGGTGTCCCAGGGAAGGACAAGGTACAGGGTATCCTTGGCGGGGATAAATTTTACATGAGTCCCAGGGAAGGACAAGAACAGGATGCCAGTCCTCGTCCACACTTAACCGTTCATTACATTACAGGATTTTATCTTTACTTACTTCAAAACCAGTGCTGAAAACATTTGCATGATTTTACTGGAAAACGTGTATGCATGGATAAGTGCGATACTCAACATTCACAGATGGCAGAATGGATACAACAGGGAAACAGAATATAACAGAGACATGTTTAACTTAAAACATAACCTAGAACCTATCTACCTAAACCATACCTAGTACCTCCAAGTTGTAGGGCCATAAGGGCCAACATAAACGTATGAACTTACCTGGTTGCTGCGGTGTCAGATGCTCGAATGTCCCTGGAATGCTTGGATCTGTAGCATGCATGAAGAGGTATAAAACAAGCTGCAATGCTAACAAATAACTTGGAAATTTATGCAGAAAAACTCCACTCAGACTGGTAGAAAACAACAATGTGTTTCCATACAAAACTCGAGAGTTTTCTCCTAAATATCCTAACCTAAAACTTCAGCAAAACGCATACTTTTTGCTTGTCCAAATGTGTTAGCATTGGGAGATGTTTACCTTAGGCAGAAAACAAGGAAACCCTAGGAGATTCAAAGGCGTTTGGGTGAACTTTTGTCGCCTGGCCGAGAGAAAACAGAGGGAGAGAAGATGGAGAAGTGGAAACTTTCACGTAGGAGGGAAGAGAAGACATATCTTCTTCAACAAGTTGCCACTTGGCACTCATCTATTGGTTTGCTTCCACCTACCTTAATTACTTCCACATTTACCCTTCCAGTAGCTTTTAACCTAATTAATTTGTTTTGGTTACACATTAGTTTAGTTTCACTAAACATTTCCAACAACTCAACCAAAACATACGTTGTATAAATATAAATGTTAATCCCGCACAAATGGTTTCGGGAAAACAATTACATGGCAAAAATGCCGGGTGTTACATTTTCTAGTCTAAGATCCGCAAGATAAGTAAAGCATTTAGGGCGAATATGTTCACGACGTTGGCAATAGTGACATACTGAAACATATTTGTTACCTTTATTGCTGGACGCATGATAGAACTATAGGAATTTGATTTTCTGTCAGTTCTTGGTATTCTGTTTGCAACTTGCTTTCCTTTGTAATCTACTTCCCTGTCTGACACCTGCTGTGGCACCGGACTTTCTTTCACAAATTTTATCACAGAACGATTTTCCTTTATAGCAACAGTCTTTAAACCTGAACTTTCGCCTTTGAAACCCAGTCCAAACCAATTTACGCTTGATTTGCCGACATTTAAAATATCATCGAGATTAGAAGAACCCGAATTCAGCATTTTGACATTCTTCTTCATGAGGCTTATCTCATTTGTTAAATCATTAACTTCATCCTGACTTGCTTTAGCTTTGTCTCCAAATCATCAATAACATTTTGAAGATTGTTCTTCTTATCCTTCAAATTTCTAATCTGTGTTGTGTAGAAGCTCATTTACTTAACAAGCTCGGTCTATTTTTTCATGTAGAAACTTATATTCTCCAATAAGGATCTCTTCTGTGACTGGTTCTTCATCTTCATCACTATTACTAGAAAATCCGTCTGTGACACCCTGTATAACACTGCCATTTTCTTCATGTTCTATCTTTCCAGCAAGCGCCACATGGTGCTCTGAAATTCATCTTCGTTTGTGACTCATCCTCATTCCAGGTTGCATTCAGAGAATTCTTCTTTTTCTTCAAGGTGTTAGCACATTCTGCTTGTATATGCCCAAATCCTTCACATTCTCTGCACTGAATACCTTTATTCTTTACAGGTTGATCAGACATATAATTTTCTTCTTTATGATCTGTGCTTGAAGAACCACTTTTGAAGTGTGTGAAAAACTGCTTGACA
>CM039505.1:29123900-29338302 GCA_022432975.1 Begonia masoniana | reverse complement strand
TGCATTTTCTCTTTTTTAAACTTTATGAATTTTGCATTTTCAAAAATATGGTAAGCATCAATTTTTCATGATCATAATTTCATAAATTTACATTCTTGGGTTTTCGGAATCTTAATCATCAGAAATATTTATAGGTAAGTAATATTATAACATATTATAAATGTGCAATTATATGAATCACTATTTTTTTTTTTTTTTTTTTTTTTTTTTTTTTTTTTTTTTTTTTTTTTTTTTTTTTTTTTTTTTTCAAATTGTACACTAAGTATACAAATACATAATCAAAAACAAATCATAACTTAAACACTCTATAAGTCAACAAAAAATACTTAACAGAAGGAGTTTTTCCATGCCAAAGCTCATAAGGAGTTTTCTCAAGAATAGGTCTTATAGAGACCCGATTGAGTACATAGCATGCTGTAGAGACAACATCAGCCCAGAAGTATTTAGGAAGAGAATTCTCATTGAGCATAGTCCGAGCTAGCTCTTGGAGAGACCTATTTTTCCTCTCAACAACACCATTTTGCTGAGGGGTTCTAGGGGAGGAAAAATTGTGCTCAATTCCATGCTTGAGACACAAGAGTTCAAATCTCTCATTTTCAAATTATCCACCATGATCACTACGAATAGCAACAATGGTGAGCTCCTTTTTATTTTGAACTCTTTTCCTAAAGCTAGAGAAGGTATCAAAAGTCTCATCCTTAGACTTCATAAAGTATACCCAGGTGAATCTAGAGAAGTCATCTACAATAACAAAGACATAAAATTTGCCTCCTAAGCTGGCTATATTGGAGGGACCGAAGAGGTCCATATGAAGGAGTTGGAGAGGCTTTGAAGTAAAAATTGCATTCTTTGATGCAAAGGAACTTTTGATCTGCTTACCCATTTGGCAAACATCACAGACCTTATCCTTCTCAAAGGATATCTTAGGGATTCCTCTAACTAAATTCTCCTTAGTAATCTTAGCTAAGGTATCCATCCCTACGTGTCCTAATCTCCTATGCCAGATCCAACTATCATTTGAAGAATTCACAGCAAAACATTTTTCATCAATGCAAACAACATTATCCAGGTCAATGATATAAATATTTTTTTTTCCTATAGCCAGAAAACAGAGTTTTGTCACTAGATGCATCTTTAATTAAACACGAGTTTGATTTAAAAATCACCTCATATCCTTTATCACATAACTGACTAATACTAAGCAAATTATGCTTTAATCCCTCAACTAAAAGTACATTTTCAATAATAGGATTAAAACTGTTACCTATATTGCCGATGCCAACAATTTTACCCTTTTGGTTTCCACCAAAAGTGACACTTCCTTTCTTTTTGTTGACAGCAGCAAACATGGTTGAGTCTCCTGTCATATACCTCAAGCATCCACTGTCAAGGTACCACTGGTTCTTTCCAGGAGAGCACTCAACTTGCAAAACAGTAATCAATTAGTCTTCTTAGGTACCCAAATCTTTTGGGTCCTAGTGTTAGGTCTGGTTCCCTTAGGAACCCATTGAAGTTTATCACCTGACTTCTTATCTAATTTTAAAGGACATTCAAATGACTTATGTCCTATGTCATTACATGCATGGCAGATAGAAGATTTAACAAAAAAATTCTTAAAAACTCTCTTTTTATTAGGCTTGTCATAACCTAATCCTGTTCTGTCAAAATTTGCTCTCTGACTTCCTAATAACATCTTAAATAATTTGGTGTCATTAGTAAATTTCAGAATAATATTATTCAAATCTTCGTTTTTGCTCTTAAGCTCATCAATCTCCTTGACATGCAGATTACACTTTTTAGCATGCATTTCTACCATGTTTGCATTTTCCTTTTTCAACATGTTATACTTAGTCTTAAGCATGCTGAATTGTTTAACCAGATCGTTAAATGCATCAACCATATCACCATCATCATCATCAGATTCACTATCATTAGGGGAATGACTAACCTCATCCTCCTTGGCCATGAAGCAGAGATTAGCCACTTCCTCATCTTCTGAAGAAGATGTGTCACCTTCACTGTCATCCCAAGTAGCCTTCATAGCCTTCTTCTTAAACTTCTTGGGATTCTTCTTCGCTTGTGGACAGTCTGCCTTCATGTGACCCTGCTTTCCACACCCGAAGCATGTGATTTCCTTCTCCTTGTGAGATTTCTCAACCTTTGAAAATCTCCTTCCTTGCATTCTTTTTCTTTGGAGGAATTTGCTGAACCTCCTTGTAATGAGGGCAATATCCTCATCATCTTCTTCTTCTTCTTCTTCCTCAGATACATCTTGTTTACTGGAAGAGGCTTTCATAGCAATATCTTTTCTCTTTGTAGTCTCTTTTTCCTTGAGATCTTCCTTCTCGTTTGACCTCATTGTGATCTCATGTGTCATGAGGGATCCAATGAGCTCTTCAAGCTTTAGAGCTTTAAGATCCTTAGCTTCCTGAATTGCAGTCACCTTTGGCTGCCAGCTTCTTGGAAGACATCTGAGGATCTTCCTGACCTGTTCTTCACTAGAATAAGATTTACCAAGAGCTTTCAAACCATTAGTTATGTTAGTAAATCTTGTAAACATGGAAGAGACAGACTCATCCTTAGGCATAGAGAATAATTCATACTCGTGTATGAGCATATTCAATTTGCTCTCCTTCACTTGGTTTGTGCCCTCGTGTGTGATTTCTAATAAGTGCCAAATCTCTTGAGCACTTTCACACCCTTGTACCATATTAAATTCATCTCTATTCAGAGTACAGTACAGGGTATTTACTGCCTTGGCATTAAGGCTCAGATTTCTCTTATCGGACTCAGATAATTCAGTAGAGTCCTTAGGGATACTTTTCCCATCAACAGTTTTCATGGCCTTAAAAGGACCATTCTCTATTATACACCAAGTCTCATAGTCCATGGTTTGAACGAATATTTTCATTCTAGCCTTCCAATAAACATAATCACTACCATCAAAGAAAGGAGGTCTGTTTGTAGCTTGACCTTCTACGTGTGTGAAGTTAGTATTGAATGCCATTGTGAATATATATTTCACGGAGTGTTTAAGCTCAACTTAGACAGTGACAAACCTTGCTCTGATACCAATTGTAGGATCGAGATTGTCTAAGAGGGGGGTGAATTAGACCCTTTTTAATTTTTAATGCTATAGGCAGACAAACACAATAATAAAAATAATAGGGAGAGAGAGGAAAATCAACACAAGAGTTTTTACGTGGTTCGGCCAAACCTTGCCTACATCCACGCTTCAAGGTTCCCCTTTGAAGATCCTTAACCTTCTCCTCAACGAGAATACAAGATCAAACTTTCGGGCGTCGATCTACTGCCTTTTACAATACTGGATTATTCTTCACGGGCGATAATCCACTGCCTTATACAGATATTTGAGTTTGTAAATTTCAAGCTCAGACTACACTCTCAAAGATTTAAAAATCTCAAGTTATCGAATCGAGAGGTGTAGAAGAGTAATACAAAGTATGCTCAAATTTTGCAGGTTAGGGCTCAAGAATAAAATTGGCAAAAGTTATGTCTTCGTGCTCTAACCTCGGCTTAAATAATCTGTCTGATTTTTCTTCACAGAATTGAATGCTTCTTTCTTCAAATGGAAAAATGTTACCGTTGGGAAGCATCCGTACTGAAGCAGATATCCGTTGCATCTGAGATTACTGTTCGCCGTCGCCATTAACATTCTGGAGTTAATGCTGAAAACGACGTCACTGTAGCTTCGCGGTTATTTTGAATTCTGGCGGAAGATCATCGGTGGAAGCAGCTTTAAAATATCAGAACGTCATCGGAGAGATGCAACTCGAAACGCCATCGGATGATACAACACAATAAGCTATCGGCAGATGTATCTTCAAACGCCATCGGCAGATGCATCTTCAAACTCCATCGGCAGATGCAGCTTGAAAAAGCCATCGGCAGAAGCAACTTGACATTCCATCGGCAGATGCATCTTCAAACGCCATCGGCAAATGCAGCTTGAAAACGCCATCGGCAGATGCAGGCCTTGAACTCCTTCGGCAGATGCAAGCCTTGTACTCCATCGGCAGATGCAAGCCTTGTACTCCATCGGCAGATGCAAGTTGAAGTTCCATCGGCAGATGCAAGTTGAAGCTCCATCGGCATATGCAAGTTGAAGTTCCATCGGTTTTAGCGAGCGATCGACAGGTGTAGCTTTTCCTTTTGTCGTTTAGCGATCGGCATGTGTGGTTCTTTAAAACGCCACTGTTGTTGTTGTTTTTCCTATCGGTGGATGTCATTCTTTTCTTCAACCGGTGGATGTCTTCTTTGTCTTTTAGCTATCGGTTAATGTGAACATTTTATACAATTTCAGCCCTGTACACTTAACCAATATTGTTAGAAAACTAAAATACCCTTTTTAAGGGTATTTCCAACAGATTAAAACACAAACATAATTCGTTATTCTCATTTAACAAACATAATCAAATTGCATATTTATCATCCAAATACATCATCAAAAACTTAGTTAGACTTAAACACTAATTAAGTCAACAAATGCAACAATCCATAACAAAAGTAATCAATTCATATAGTTTGGTACTCTCTCTCCTCAAAGCCACGAAATATTTAGCCCATGAAAGAAGAAGAAATCTTAATATTTATTCATGACTTTTATTCAAATAGTTTGCTACTCTATCCTCAAAGTCACAAAATATTTAGGAAGAAGAGGAAGAATGAGAAGAATGAGAAGAAGAATAAGTAGAAGAAGAAGATAATGATTATTGTTTCGTGATTATAGAAAATAGAGTTTACGAATTTTAGTTTAACAAGTGAGAGCACCTTTGTGTAAAATGTCATGTTTTAAAATAAATATGTAAGTATAAAATTGAGATTGATTTTGAATTCAATTCAAATTAAAAATTAGTGTTTTTGATCGATGGAAAAATTGGATATATTATTTTTATTTGGACCGGTTCTATACTGTGGTTTAATTTGAAATTCTAGATTGTGATTTAATTTAGGTATAGATACATAGATTGAGATAAAAATTATATTTTTTTTTTATTTGTTCGAATATTTAAATTCCATGGTTTTATGCATTTGCTTATGGAATTAAGATTATGTCAAGATTTTATACATGTATTTGATTTTAGAGTGTAGTGTAAAATTTGGGACATTTTTTTTTGACTTTTTTTTTTTTTTTTTTTTTTTTTGCAAATTTTCACATGAAAAAATTTGGAAGGTGGATGCATGACGACACGAAGTTGAACGACGCCATATATTTTAAGCACAGAAACAAGGTGCGAAAAGGAGTATTTGTGGTTAGGTTAATTGGTGACCCTAAATAGTAGTCAATATCTTAGTATAATAAAAATATTACAACACCATATTTTATAAAGCATTCCATAAATAACAAATGATCAGTGATTCAATAACAATTCTGATCAACTTTAGGTGTTCTTAGCCAAATAGACAAAATATCGCAAGCATGCCTTTTTATTTCGTGACACATGCGTACATGTACTCGATCGTAGTCAAATAAAAACCTCATGTAGATCAATGAACTTCGATTATCAAAAACTCGCCACACTATTCCATCTACCACCATGTATGATGTCCCAGTTAGTGGAAAACATAATAAATCTTGAGAAGTGTATGATGTCGCACATGACATATAAGTTTATGGATTTTTGTCAGACAAGAGTGATGATGATGTGAATAACGACCCTAGAAACATGCTGATCTCACTACAGTCTACACACGATGCACATTAGAGATTTGTGGGTGAAGACTAATATGTACAAACACAGATCAGAATTGTGTAATCATACACTTGGATCCGTTTGATACATAACATCTGATAAGTGTGTATTTTACACACTTTATTGTACTCTTTAATACTTGAATTGATGAGTTTTATTCAAGTTTATGAAAATTCTGATATATTTGGTGAGTGTGTAGAAACAATTGGAGAATTACAGGTTTCGGTGAAATCAGAGTAATTGTCAATCGATCGGTTATTTAATTATTTTAATCTCAACCGTTGATCAATCGGCTATTTTAATTAATGGAGGTGTTTGAATCTGGACCGTTGAAGCTTGTTTTAATCTTGGCCGTCGAAGATGATTATGGGCTGGGCTTCCAATTAATTGATAAATAGGTTATATGTTAACCTAATTGGATTCATTCAGCCCCGGAGCGAGAGAAGAGGCGAGAGAACGAAGAGGAGGCAAGCGAGACGGAAACCGGAACGAAGCGAGAGCTTCGGGAATTATTTTCAGCATAGTTTTCTTTCCCTTTTTCTTCTGAACTATGAACTTCTTTATTATTCTTGTTATTTTCTTTTTCTCATTCATGAACTAAATTTATTTTCTAGGGTTATGATGTAACTGAAACTCGACTGTTTAATATTTCTAATTTAGTTTTTATTTTCTTTTTTCCGATATCGTGTTGAGTATTCTTGTCTGTTCTTCATGCTTAATTTTGCCTGATCACCAAAATTAATATTTTTAGGGTTGTTTCAAAAGACGGAAGTTGCGAAATAACTGGGCATTGATGAGTTTACCATGAACTGATTCTAGACTAGGGATAGCTAGGACTTTTATGTAGTTTTATAATTTTCTGCACTTAATGTATTCAACTGATTTGAGTTTGAGACCGGGAAGTGATAACCTGTTAGTTGGATAATATTATTATAGCTCGGGAGAGAATAATAATTAAAATAGAAAAATCGCTATCAACACGTAGGATTAGAAAATATTAACTAAATTAGGGATATTAAATAGGAAAGTGGATGTGAAATCAGAATCCCTAGATTCTTTCTTGATATTTACCAAATCTTTAATTATTTTTCTGCCATTTATTTTAGTTTCCTAATTCGTTTATTTCAATTATTTTAGTTATTTAATTGTTTAATTTAAAATCAAATAAAAATCAAATCTTTTTAATAAAAATTAAAGTATTTTAGTCCAATTAATTTAAAATTAACTTAATTTAATATTTTAGTAAAACTATTTCTCGTGGGTTCGACTCTTACTTAAAAACTATATTACTTGTGCGACACGTACACTTGCGTATCACGATTTTTTGCAACAACATCCTATCCCTTCATCATGGGAAGATACACTTGTCCCGACCCGAACTCGAACTCAGAACTCGAACTCAGACACCCGTTAAAACTCACTCCAACACGATGAAGAGGTACCAATGTTAGCAATAAAGTGAGAAAAGTGTCTATCTCCATTAATTTACATAACCCTATAAAGCATGATAAGTTAAAGCGACATGTCGTAAAAAGGTCAGCAAAATAAAAAGGCTTTCAGAGACCTGCCCACTGACTTCTTTAATCCAAGCCATTAGCCGTGTGATCTAAAAAAGGCAAGACTTTATTTAAGTTACCAAATATATGGGCATGGTGGAGGTACCTATCCTCTGCTGCTGTTCCATGTTAAGCTCCCGTAGACTCATATATGGGATTTCCAGTTCACTTTTCCTCGTCGGAGTTGAACTTCCGGCGAGAGGTCCAGAGAACGGTCTATTTGTCGTTCTGTAAGGCGAGCTGGAACCGCTACGGCTCTCGGTTATGTAGACCGGACCGGAAATAGAGGCTCTGAAAGCTCGAGCCCTAGCGTGGTGGACGTCGTCGCGGTCACTGTGGCTCGGTCGCGGAATACGAATCCACTTCCATTTGAAGAAGAGAAGAGCATTTTTCCACCATCTCTTCTTCTTGATATTTTTCTTCGTTTTCGTCGAATCGTCCCTGGAAATAGGTTTCTGGAGCTTGAAATGTATGGAGTCTATGGATCTTAACGTCTCGCGCTTGTGCTTTCTCGCTTCCTCCAAAACCTATCGAAAACCAAAAAACGAAAGAAATACCTCAAAGAAATCAGAACAACTGGATCGGAAGTTGATAAAAAAAAAAAAGCCAGAGGAATCCGAAACGAAATCGTACCTGAAAATAGTCGATTTGGGGATCGAAGCCATAGTCGCTGAAGTGCTGGGGGTGAGGGATAGGAAAAATGGGAGAGTTGTGCGACATTAAGGAAGGAGATAGATTGGGGAGTGGAGGAGAAATCAGGAGGAAGAAAAGGAGGAAGAAAAGGAGGGAAACAGAAAGGAAAGATGGTAAGGTTACGGAGGTAGAGGAATGAATTAAAGAGCAAGCCCTAGTAAATGCAAGTAAGCATCTTCCCCTGCCACTACTCTCTGTCTCGTCTTCCATTTATTGTATTTCCTTTTCCCTTGACCAATGGGTTGTTGCTTCCTCTTCAATTTTGTTTTTTTGGTGTATTTTCTATCCAGGCTTGACCAAGAACTCCGCATCTTCCTCTCTTCGTTATTTTTTGGGTAATTATCCATTAAATTCCGAGCAAATTTTAAACTAAATTCGTTAACGAAATAAATCTTAAACTATCATTTGCTGTAAATACAAAACACGCTCGATAACAGGCGATCTCGACTTCACGCGATCGTTCACCCGCTATTAAACTGTGGTTCCCTATACTTAAAATGAATGCAAAATGCACTGTGGAAACGAAGCCTTCGGCTTTACGTGGTCGACCGCTTTTGAGTTTAACGATAAGAGGGTTGACTAGTTAACGTAAAATATTTTATGATTTGTCTTATTAATGCATATAGTTTAAAATTTATTTCGTCTCTAAAAATATAATTTAAGGTTTTTTTTTTTCCTTCGTTTTTTTAGTGGGATCATTACTAATTTATGTCACCACTAGTTTGTTTGTAAGGTGTTATACGGACTAAAAGATTCACAAAAACCATAAAAATATGATGAAATAATATATTTCAGATTGTTTTTGTAATATCATAAAAATGTTTAAAAAATAAAAAAATATATTAATAAAATAAAAATTAAATTTTTCAAGATTAATATTTAGTATTTTCTCATTAATACGAGTACAAATAATTTACCAATATAACTTAACATTTTGTAATATTTTAAATAAGTTGAAATTCACCTTTCATTTAAGTTAGTTTTTAAATTTTTTTGTGTAAGTTGAACAATTTTATAATTTTTTTTTCTTGAATTAGACACAATAATGTAAAAGATTGAGGAATAAGTTTACTACGAAGATCAAAATATAATCACGAGTTTTGCGATATTATATAAAATAAAATCATAATTAGATTTGCAACGTGGGTTTAACCAACCAGACCCAAATAATTTTTTGGTCACACTGAAATCTAAAACGAGTTCATATCTATAGATTCCAGTCTATAGGCTCGATTCCTCTACTACGGCAACAAAAATGTAAAAATGTTCCAATATTTTTGATGCACCGTGAGTTTCACTCAAGATCAAAATAGAATTTGAGTATTTGAATGCAATCAATCGCTTCAAACAATATTAATTAAAAGTAACGAGGCAACGTGCAATCTAGACCTACTTTTAATTCTTACACTTAGCTCAAATGATTAGCCAAGTTATGAAGATGTTGTAATTATGATATTTGTCCACTTCTTAGTTTATGTAAGATGAACATAATCTCTTGGATCAAAAAGTTTAAATTATAAATGACAAGATAGTGATCATTATCTCCAAGGAGAGAGACTTTCAATTCACGGTTTTAAATTCAAATAATAAAGTTTTCAAATAATAAGATGGGTTGGAAAAGTTCACTTTATCTTAATAATTATTTTCTCATAATATTAAAAAAAAAAGGAAAATTAAGGAAATGACAAAGATGGGTTTTGTGAAAATAACACTTTTTATAATATTCGTTTATTTGTTTTCTAGTAGAAGCGAATTTAAGGATCTCACATGCAGAGTTCATTAAACAAAAGTTCACAGCATGTGATCTAGGCATGGCCCACAAAAGTGGGCCCCACAGTAAGGATGTAGACCTAGCCCACCTTGATTCTCAGTCGAAAAGATTTTTATGTACGAGATATGTGAATGTCATTTATTTATTTATTTTTTTATTTTTATTTTTATTTTTTTTTTAAATTGACGAATGTAAGTAATTTACTGGAGTTTATTTATTTATTTTTAATAAACATTTTTGTCAAGTTTTTAGTTAAATTCAACACGTTTATATCATATTTTGTTATTTAATGAGATGTTAAATTTTATTTCTAATTTTTATAACGATTTTTAATATGATTATAAACTCTATTGCGTGATCGACGAAATATGAAATCAGACACATGGACATTTCAGGTAATTTGCATATTAGATTCTTTATTTTTATAAATATAAAATTTATCTTTCAACTGTCAATATTTTAAATATTGTTGTCAATTTATTAATTAAAAAAAAAAATCAAAATTTACTTGTTCTTCCAAATTATACTCAATTCTCCAATTCCCTTCGATGTCTGAGCTGCTAATTCTGTTTGTGTATGAGTCTAGGCTTATATTTGCAAGTAGTGCATCCTATTATAAAGTAACTAAAATGGCAGAGTTTTGTGTAACCTTAATTTTAGTTGGGTCGAGTCGGACATATTTTTAATATTAAAGTTTTTTATATATTGATACTTGGGTCAGAAAATTCATTGTACTTTGTTATTGATATAGTGAATTTCAGTTTTTTTTTTTCAAAAGAATTTTCCGTGTAATTTCTAAATTTATTTCTAAATTTTATAAGCAATATTACACTATTGTACTCTATTAAATTCATTTCCATGTAAGGCACATATAGAGTTTTTATTCATTTACCAACTAAGCACAATCTTTTTTTATCATTTTCGTCAAAATTTATTTTGTTCCACATCAAGAATTCAAATAAGCTTTTGAACCAATCAAATAAAAATATTCCCCGAATTCCACATTGACACGATATTCTGTTTTTTCCATTAATTCTTTTCAGGATCATACTCAACCCCGCAATTTAGGAACGTTAATCCGCCTTCTTGTTCATTTGGAATATAAGAATTATTTTTAATTATGTACCATAAATCATAATCTATTCATTGAATATATATCATCACTCTAAAACTCCAATATATGGATTGACCTATGACATTAAATCCATTCATATTAGTAACCATATAAAAAATTTCAAAAGAAAAGTTCTAAAACTTTCAATAACAATAAAATCTCAAGACCAAGCTTTGATACCAATTGTGGAAGAATTATAACCTAAAAGAGGGTGAATTAGGTTATCTAATTTTTGAATAAAAATTATTTTAATTTACTTTCTTAACTTTTATATTTTTCTCTCAAATTTAACCGACTAAGTATAATATGTAACCAATCAATAACAATATTAGAGAGAAAGAAAGAGATAGCAAACACGTTTATTAACGCGGTTCAGCCAAATTGTTTATGTTTGCACTACAAGTCTCATTCTTCAAGATTTTTTTCATTTAACCTTTTTCGCTACATATGATTGGTCTTATGAATGTCAATCGAACCTTTATAATGCTTCAAGGACTTTACCTTATTTTTCCTTTTCCACAAACGATAAGAGTAATATTTGAAGGTTTTGTTAGGACCTAACTCTCTCAAATGTATATCCTCAAGTGTAGGAATAAGTAGGTTAGGTTAAAGCTCAAGAAATAAGACTACAATAGAAAAAATTAATTGAGTAGCACTTCAGTAAGAATCTGTAGTTCAATGGGTTGCACAACAGAGAGTGCTTGGATGTAGGAAATTCGAAACCTGTCAAGAATGCAAAATAAATAATAGAATCGCCGTGTGATTTAAGAAACAAAGGAAGTAGACCCCGATCGAGCATTGTTAATGAAACTGTAGTTATCAAAAGAAGAGCTTGACCCGAGTCACACTTGTTGGCTGAACCAAAACGCTATCAAAGATGATCTATCACGTAAATACTTGATGAAGATCAAGTTCTTCCAAAGAACCTAAGAAAAGAATCTCTAAAAGAAACTCAAATTTTATTAATCTCAAAATCTTCAAAAACAAAGTCTAATTCATATGCTTAAATAAGAAAAATAAGTAAAATACAAAAATAAAATAAAATAAATTAAAGAAACCCTAAAAATCTTTACTCGATTGCATACAATGAGAAATGAGTTTTTAAAAAGTTAAATTCTTTTTTGTGAAAATCATAAATAACCTTAAACTATCTTAATTATGATGAAGTAAGTACCAAAACTAAATTTAGGAGCCAAATCTTAGACAACTCTAACTTATGTGCCTTTAATGTTGAACTATTGTGAGACATTTTTATAATATACTCCTTTATGTTACAAAATGCTTTCGATTTCCTGATTAAATATATCGCCATCTGCCTCATTGGACATATTGACCCAAGAAATTTCTGTAATTGCATTCCAAAGATGTGAATGATCTCCATTTTCTACCCTTTTTTGTCATCAAGACTTCGCAACGAAGAAAGAGTAAACGCATGTTCATTACTTAGTGCAAAAATCAAATCTAAAATGAGAAAAATCTTACATAGTCTTTCCAAGTCTTTAAGTTTGTGTCAGCTAAGCACCTTAAGTTAATCAATATTTACATGTAATAGAGCTTTCACTCAACTAGAGAAAAAATGTAAGCTCATATTCAAAATGAATATTTTAATTAAATAATTAATTAATTTAAATAGTAATACGCCCCATCACAAGATACCTACCATAACATTGACTTATAATTTAACATCTTTGAATGACTTATTACTCATATGGACAACTTGAGAATTTTCAGATATTTATCACCAGAAGTGTGCAAGTGGATCAGCTAAATATTGATCTCTTTTTGGGATGGTCAATACTCGCATGATACACACCCGCTAGTATCTAAATATTTCAAAGTAATTAATTTTGGTCGGAGATGCTATTTTATAGCATATTACTTCAATTAATTAAATCAGAGTATTAAATATCCAAGTAAACTGAATGTATCGAAATTCAAATACTAATGCAACTTTATACTTGAGCCGCAACGTTATCATAAAAAAAGCAAGACTTAACTTTGAAAATTTCAACTTTATTATTTAAAAAAAAATAAGGTTAAAAAAACTTTATCCTTAAAAAACTGAACTTTATTCTTAAATAAGTTTGAAATTTGTCCTTAGAAAATTACAATTTTAGCCTTAAGAATTGCAATTTATTCCTTAGAAAATTTTCAAAAACTTGGATATAATATGTTCATCACGGGGCTTAATTAACATAAGGTAAATAAAATATCATTTGGTGCATAGAGACATGTATGCTTATTTCATGTACTCACTTTGTATAGAAATAAGTACATGGATTTTATACGTTGGCTAACATGTGAATTGATATTGTAATTGCTTTGTTAATTAGGTAGAGGCACACTTAGGGGTGTGCAAAACCGGTTTCGGTTCGGTTTTGGGGAGGATCAAAACCGAACCGATCGGTTTCGGTTTTGGATTTGCCGAACCGAAACCGGTTTTGGGGCACACCAAAACCGAACCTAAACCGAACCTAAAGTTTCGGTTCGGTTTCGGTTTTACAAGAAACATATGAACTAAATCATCTCTTGTCGGATCTGGCAATCCTCTTGAAGCAGGGATTTTATAGAAAATCAGGTTCTCATATATAAAAACATCTACAGTTTTAAGCTTGCCTTGGTAATTGCGTAAGGTCGCACATCTACTGGTGGAGGACCTCTACGACCTCGTACTGCTTCTTGCCTGTTTGAAGATGACAAACAAAAGGGGAACATCAAACAAGAAAAGATGAATATATCACACTCACAAATGATAAATGATGAATACAGTATAAATCCAGGATCTATTAAGAGCAAAATCACCCTCTATCCACTATGTTACTGTATTCAAAATAACCAGAGTAGTGCTCAGAAACAAAGTAGCACCAACAGACGAAAAACAACCAGCAAACCACAAAAGAAAACAAGTAAAACCACAGGTCTCCGACCTGGAAACAGCACAAGTCACCGATTCGGTATACAAAACTATCAGAGAGCAATTTTGCTCTCTGTGGTTTTATTACAGAGAGCAAATTGCTCTCTGTGAAAAAACGACAGAGAGCAATTTTGCTCTCTGTGGTTTTATTACAGAGAGCAAAATTGCTCTCTGTGAACAAACCACAGAGAGCAATATGCTTTCTTCATCAAAAGACCAAGTTCTGTTTCCTTTTGGGTTCTCTGGAATCATCTTATTCACAAAAGAAAATCTCAAACTTTTACTTCATCGATCTCTATTTCTATCAAACCCCAAAATCAACGAAATATATAAGTCATCTGTAAATGTAATACCTTCCATAATGCAAACACAAATAATTGCTCTCTGTCAAACACAAAAACGAGCTAAATAATGCAAAGCATAGCACATACCCGGTTATCGGTTGCCTGATCGTGTGTCGTCGCCTCGTCGGTGCTCTCTGTCGACTCGTCGTCGATACTCGATACTCGATAGCAGAGACTGAGAGTAGAGTCGTCGCCTCGTTGTCGCAGTCGCAGACTCGCAGTTGAAGAATCGGGATCTAGGTCTTACTCTTCGGCCTTCGCAGTTCGCTTCGGCTTCGCAGTTCGCTCTTCACTCTTCTTCATCCTCATTTTATGATTTTAATCAACAGCGGTTCGGTTTCGGTTTTGCTCGGTTTCACCAAGCCAAACCGAAAACCGAACCGAAGTGGCCGGTTTTGAGGAATGCCAAACCGGACTTCGGTTTTCCTATGCTAAAAACCGGTGAAAACCGAACCTAAATCACCGGTTCCGGTTCGGTTCACCGGTTCCGGTTCGGTTTGCACACCCCTAGGCACACTAGTTACACATGAGGATAAAATATACATGAATTTTATGATCGTGACATTTTAGGCCATAGTCTCTAATCCCGTATGGTTTTATATACATGCATCATACACTTCTAATATAATGATCTCTCTAGAGATTTGATAGTGATGACTAGGTGTAACACCCCGAGTCTTTCAGACCCGGTTTAGCTATGATAAACATTGAACTGAACTAAGAGAAATTACGAAAAATTTCAAATTTTCTCTTAGTGATGATAAATCCATCTTTAACCCTCGACTTTACAGCAGAAAACTCAATAAGTAGACAACACTTATAATAGACAAAACGTTAAGACTTTTGATTGAGGGAATTAAAAATCAAAGAACATCTACCGATCGCAAAACGACAAGACCTTCTTCTTACATCTGCCGATCGCAAAACGACAAAACACAATCTCCACATCTACCGATAGTATTTAAACAGCAACATCAACCGATTGACACATGCATAGCACGTGACTCATTATGACTCCATCTGATCGCTAAAAGACAAAACCTATATACACTTATCCGATAAAACAAACAACATCATCCGGTTGACATGCATATCCCACGTGACACATTAAGGCTTCATCCGATCGCTAAACGACAAATCTTATATACACTCATCCGACAGAATAAACTGACATGCATATCCCACGTGACACATTAAGGCTTCATCCGATCGCTAAACGACAAATCTTATATACACTCATCCGACAGAATAAACAACATCATCCGATGGACATACGTATCCCACGTGACACATTAAGACTTCATCCGATCGCTAAACGACAAATCTTATATACACTCGTCCGAAAAAATAAACAACACCATCCAATGGAAAACATCATCCGATGGAAAACATCATCTGATTGGAGACATCATCCGATGGAAGACATCATCCAATAGGAGACATCATCCGATGGAAGACATCATCTGGTGGAAAACATCATCCGGTGGAAAACATCATCCGATTGGAGACATCATCCGATGGAAGACATCATCCAATAGGAGACATCATCCGATCGACATGAAACCTTAACTTATCAAACGACTTAAACCGACAGAAACATCCTGAACTTCACAACCTCCAACACGACCAACACAAACTTGTATTGACACAAACCATTGATATATTCTGAGTATGCATAGCGAAAGACTTAAATAAAATAGATCATTCACAACTCAGAAATCAGTCAGACAAGTTTAGTAGAATTCAACGTTTCTAAGAAAATCCCTCCTACTTAAACTTCAATATTCATAAACCTTACTAATATCTTAAAAGTAGCAACCAGGGATCATATTCGCCTTTTCAGCCACACACTGTCACCCTGAGCTCCATCCAGCAACCAGCCTTAGACTTCTTCATTGAATTTGGAATCCTCATCTGTTAATTCTTCACCTACATCATAAGGTTTAAACTATAAGCCTAATACTTAGTAAGGAATGCAATGCTAACACATATGCATGAATGCATAATTTAAAGAAACGCATGTTCATGAATCTTTCTTGCTCTTGTTCATATTCATGTTCATATTCATGTTCATATTCATCATTCATATTCATCATTTACATTGTATGGATTAAAAAATGGTTTGTGCCTGTAAAGGGGGTTCAACAGTGAAAGTGTACATAGTCCCTCACGGGTCGTATTCTTGGTCCCTCTTTTGGACAGTGACATACGCCAAACCGCCTCCAACTCTCTCATAATCCGTGTTGCATAAGTTTCATATTCATATTTTATTCATGAGAGAAAACATGCACTTAAAACATTTTCATATGCTTGAGAAACATTCGTGATGTATGAGCTGGGATACCCTTGGTTCATCATTCTACTGAACAGGTCACACATCTAACAAGGATCATTCTTTCAGTTCAAGTATCGTAACTAATAGACAAAAGCTCAGATAATCTTTAAATGTCGAAAAAAAACTTCTAACTAGTACCCCTGTGATGTAGGGCCCTAATGGCCGGGCAATCCTACACATTCACTTACCTGGTTTCCTTAGCAAAACTTGAGCACCTCCCTTTAACTTCTTCACCTAGAAACATTTCACATTACAGTGTTAAATCAAAATCTTAAAAGTTCTAACCGAAAGTCATCATAGATTCTAACTTATATATTTCTAAATCTTCCTAGTCGAGCGCCTAATGTGTACAGATTAAGCTTCCAAAAATATCTAAATAACTAGATTCAACTTAGCAGATAAACACAGATTATAAATGTTACTACAATAACCCAACCATTGAAGAATCCGAAACCCCAAGTTCTAGCTGAAAACGGAGCTCTAAGAAACTATCCAGTAACTATATTGTTTAAGTCTTACCTAGAGTGTAAATTCGTCGGGGTGGAGACTGAAGAATCGGTCGCCGAAAGGAGCTGTAGCTGGCTGAAAGAGAGAGCTCTGAAGAAGAGAGAAATCGCCGAGAGTGAATGTGTCTGCTACAGTGAAGTTTTAGTGAGGTTTAAGGTTTCAGGTTTCCATTTTATATATATATTAACTAAAATCCAACTTAATTACAAACTTGCCACCCAACCTAGTTTCACTCAACTTGTAATAAATATGTCTTGACATTAAATTTAAAATCATAAAGGTTAATAAAAAGAGTGACAATCAAAATAGTTAAGAAAATTACCTGGCCGAAATTGTCGTGTGTTACACTAGGGGTTTATAGAGTCATTGAAAAATCGTGATTAGTTACGTGGTGTCATAGAATATTAGGTGAGACACCGATAATAAACGCGATAATGGACAATAATAAAAAGTAAAAAATAAAAAAACAGGAGGTTGGTAACGCAGTTCGGCAATTGCCTACGTCTGCAGGGCCACGTCTAGAATTAAAAATATTTATTTGAGTTCACAAAGTTACAAGACACTCGGTCTAATACAAAGTAAGACTCCCTCTTTTCTTTGTCGCCGCCTCTTCCTAACTTCCCAGCGAATCTGTTTTTGCGAGCTCCCCTCGTCTTGAAATCGATCCCTCTTGGAATTCGAACGCAACAAGATCTCCTTGCCCACGATCAGAACTCCTCCCGAGTTCTAGGCAGCCTCCTCCCGAGACTGAGTTTCAATGAAGAACACAATAAACGCGCCTGTGACACCGTCTGTAATATTAGTTGTTGTCTTCGGATGCAAACAACTACTACACTCAAATATCAAAGTAATCCGACCAGAAGGAGTGTGGATATAGTCTCTGAAGGACTGATTGAATAATGGCACACCAACTCACAAAAGCATGAGGGAGAAAATAAATCGTCTGCGGCACAAGTAATTCTCTGAATAATGAATAATCCGTGCGCAATCAATCAACACACTTTGAAAGTAATGAACTCCAAACAGAACCGAGTGTGTATAACAATAATTCACTAATCGAATAAATAATCACAAACCCATAAGCAAAAGTGTTAGGGAGAGAATCAAAGAATAGGTTGCGGCTAGAATAATCATAAAAAGAAAATCAATAAAACTGCCGAACCCTATTCTGTGAGAGAAAGATATTTAAATATCGTTTGCAATAAATCTTGTTCAAATATTTTATCCAAAACAGGATGCACATAATAAAGAAACCGAATCCCACAAAATTCGGTTGTGTGACATTGGTTGAGACATTTTAGGAAAGTGCCGCCAACTTAATAGAAATAGATCCCAACGAATTAGGAATGGATCCCACAATTATTGTGATCACATGTCACGCTATAATCCAGCATGAAAATATAAATTCGACTTTCCAAAAATCGATTTTCACAAATAACTTGTTTTCCAAGTAACATCTTTCCTTGATTCACAAGCTTCATTAATTGAACTTCCATAACTACTAGATCTTCAAGAATCTACCTTCCAAAATTCAAATTGATTTATTCTTGATTTCCAAGAAACAACCATCATACCATAATCTTCAAGAATCAACTTTCCAAAAATCAATCTTCCTTGCATAGATTATTTTGCTAATTACCAAATCAAGTGTAATCTTCATTAATTTTTCAAATCTCAATTAATTGTCAAATCTTCATTAATTGTCAAATCTTCAATAATTTTCAAATCTTCATGAATTGCCAAAAAATCAATGCCAACAAACTTTACATTTACAATCTCCTCATTTGGCATTTTTTGACAAAATCACAAACTCCCCCTACATGTTGGCAATTAACCAGAACTCCCCCTTAATCGGAAATCACTAGTAACATTGCAGATAACACCAACATCATAACACTTGCAAAATACTTCCCCTTTTTGCCATAAAAAGACAAAAGGGTATAAAAATAAAGTATCAACCAAAGTAGTTACCACACAGAAATATCAAGACATATAACCACTATAGAAAAATATCCATAAACAATGATAGCTCATGAGAGAATTCACAATAATATTCATTAGGCAGATTCATCATCATACGAAACTAACCCGATTGGAGATGATGACAACTGCACACTAGCATCTTTACCTTGGACAGATTCTTCTTCATTATGAAATACTGAAGCTTCCTCCTCTGCTACCCCAAGAACAAGTGACATCAGCAGTAATATCAAGTGTAACACTTGATTTTTCAATAACATCGGCCTCCTTAAAACATTCATTCAAATTTGCAGCTTTTTTGATGGGCTACTGGCATGCAATGGGTTAGAAAACGCATGCGGAAGACAATGAAAACAAAACAACTGTTTGGTGCTCGAAGACACCCCAAAACAGACGCTAAAACATGCTTGAAAACACAGAGAAAACGGAGCAGGGAGACAAGGGGCGAGAGATGATTACCGAAAGGTGGGCACGTCGGCTAACGCCTTAGAGAGCGGCGAGGGATTGAGAGGAATCCTCTGGAAGTGGCAGAGCGTTGAGGGAACCATCTCTGGCCGAAAGGTTGCTCTCGGCACCTTTCTGGACAGAGTTTCGCTGTTGGTCTGGGAAACACTCTAGCGGCTAGAAACAGCCCTGCAAGCGCGATTTTCGTCCTCAGAAGAGGCCGAAGGGAAGTGGGGCGATGACCCGTTGCTGGCCCAGAAGCTAACGAAGCTTCGGGTGAGAAATTCGTTGTTGCCAACGACGAAATCACAGCGAGGGGAACTTCGGTTTCGTCGAGCTCATGTGGGAGCTGACAGGAGACGACTCAGATTCCTCTGAGCAACCGTGAGCTCGAAGAATGTTGGGCGAAGCCTTCATGCGCTGGGCGCCAGCTAGGTCGGGAGAGAGAAGCTCTCTCTTCACGGAAGAACTCCGACAAACAAAGACAACCTTCTGTTTTTCCAAAAATATGAATCAATGACTAAACGTTTACAATGCTACAGGAGCGCTTAAATACAGAGAAGAAATGGGAAGAAGGAGGAGAAGAGCTCTGCCGAGAAATCCATGGACAACGGCTAGAAAACTAGCTGTTAAACGCTTCTGTGCGCAGGAATGGTCCGGTTTGCTGGTGGCAGGCACTCCAACCGGTTCAAGCTTTGTACCTTGGTTCAGCTCCCCTTTTGGCCTTGGTTCATCCGGTTCATGCTTTGTTCTCCTTGGTTTAGTCGGTTCAGCCTTGGTTCAACATTCTCTTGGCCTCAGGTTCACTTGGTTCAACCTTTGGTTCACCTTCCTTTGAAGATTATTACAAAAATATACATTCTAAAAGGCTAAAGTTTGCCAATTAACGAGTTTTAAACAAAACTAAAGTTTCCTAAAAATATACAAATTAAATACAAGGCTTGTTTACATAATTTGAATTTAAGGAAAACAAATTTCTTCTTCTTTGATTCACTTCAAGCCTTGAGGCAATTTACTTACAAAATTTCACAAGTCCATTAGATATATAAAATAGATAAAATAATTACATACCTTGACTTGTGCTCGATGGATCGGGACCGCGGGCATATCATTTCTTTCTCTCGAAGATATATTAACAACTTCCTTAGCAGACATTTTTTTGACAAAGTCATCAAGCATCCAGTAACTATTATCTTTCTCTTTTCAATGACCATTTGCTGATCAATAAAAAATTTCAGTTCATCTTCAAGTACTTTGATGAAACAAGATAACAATGTAGAATCAGAAGCATTGTCGGAATCATAAACATTGTCGAGAGCTGGAACACCCTGAGGAATACCTTCCAAATCATTAACCTGATCACCTGCCAGGAGCTTGTAGTTGTTCATAATCTCCTCCTTATCCATATCAACAACTTTTTATCCAAATCACAGCTCGTTGAGAAGACGGAATATCATAATTCAAACAAGGAAACAGAAGGGCTGACCTTTCATTCTTTGTAACGCCCCGAGTTATCTGAACCCGGTTTGCTACTCATAACGCTGAACCGAACCATGACGTCTTGATGCTAAATTTAAAATTTCACTCGACAGCCAAAATTTGACTTTTTTTTTTCTAAAATTTCAAAATATTTAAAACCTGCAGCGGAAATAATTCTAAACAACAATGTAGTAAATCAAAACTATAAATCATGGTTTGAAATGTTAAGAGATAATCGGCAGTTTGGAATTAAAGTTTAAAACTGTGGAATACTAGGAAAAATCGATGAAGTCTAGCGTATCTGCCGATGAGCAAGGCCAACGGAAGAAGCAGAAAAAGAAAACAAAAGGCTTCTACCGATGACGTGTACAAACAACGCGACTTCTACCGATGACGTGTACAAACAACGCGATACCATCTGCCGATAACGTCGACGCAACACCATCTGCCGATGTAGTCAACACAACTTCATCTGCCGATGAAGTCAACATAACTTCATACACAACTTCATCTGCCGATGAAGTCAACATAACTTCATTTGCCGATGAAGTCAACATAACTTCATACACAACTTCATCTGCCGATGAAGTCAACATAACTTCATCTGCCGATGAAGTCAACATAACTTCATACACAACTTCATCTGCCGATAGATAACTCAACCATGACTCAACATCTACCGATAGGCATCATCTACCGATAGAGAACAAAACGACATCTCACCAACTCCTCGTTATAAAACACTATTCCAACTACAGAAAAGGATTTACTTACTCTACTGAATCATTCAAAAACGACTTAACCATTGCATTACTCAAAATTCAGTAAAAACAATGTTTTCAAAATCCAAAAGAATACCAATATCAGAAGATTCTTAAAATGTATTCAAAACTTTGAGACCACTACTGTCATAAAATTTTTAGAAAAACATCTATACTGAACTAGTCACTCTCAACTCAACACCTACAGCCATGAATTAAACCGCCTCAACAGATGACCAAACCGATGCCTGAAAATGCTCCTCCAACCAGCCTAGTCCTCATGTTGGTCGGTAAACATACCTTCAGTAACTTCTTCACCTACATCACAAAACTCATCTATTAGCCTAATGCTAAGCAAGTAAAGCAATGAATGAAATGAATTACTGAAACGTAAATCTCCTAGACATGCTGTTTCTACTTTCTCCTCTCTGTTGTATTCATCATCGTGCTCTGTTGATCCCTCTATACGATGGGAGAGTGGATCGGTCATCCCCCAAAGCATACATCCTCTGATCTCAATTAAGGGGCGGATTAGTTCCCTTAATAGTTAGCTGGTCTGATCCCCCTATAGGATTGGGAGGTGGATCACTTTTCCCAAAACCTCAATCCTCTGTTCTCAGTTAAGGGGCGGATTAATCCCCCTTAACAGTTGTTCTGATCATCCTGCTCACACTCACCATGAAAATACATTTTCGTAGTCTTTCAAAACATGATGCATGACAACTGGAATTAAACATACAAACATACATAAACCCTACTGTTTTGTGATGTAGGCCCGAAGGCACAAACAAACTCTACTTACCTGACTCCCTAGAAGTCGCTCGGCTAAATGCTACTTTCGAAGCTTGCTCACCTAAAATCATAATAGTACATATATCAAACTTTTATTAAACTTCACAGAATCATTACAGGAGTTTGAGGAAACCAAATTTGAAACCCCACAACTCGGGTATTCTCATTAGTCACACAGCCCGAACCTACTCTAAATCACAGCATTCCTCGAAACTTCTCACATTGTACTCCCTCAGCTATCTAACTACTAAAATCGCAAGAAAACAAGGAGGGCTTACCTAGGTTGAAGAAGAATCGGGCAGGAGAATCGCCTAGAGATTTCTGCCGATCGAGCTGAAGACCGAAAGGGAAAGAAAATGAGTAGTGGTGGCGGCTACCCTAAACCTCTTGCCTTAAATACATTATCCACTTTCAAATTTGCCAATTACCCTTATGCCCTTACTTACTCATTCTTCAACCTAACCTACATTATACTAAAGTTTCATTCATCGATTATACCTAATAGATTTATCTGTTATTTTAAATTCTTAAATAAAGTCGGGTGTTACATTCTTGTAATCGGCATGATTCACATTCAATTCCCTGAGAAGTAAGAGGACAGTTTCTCATAGAAATCTTGTGCAAGATAACATATTTGACAGTAAGTTGCAAGGCAGAAAAATATTTACTATGGGGCTACAAACGTCTGACACTACCAGTGACATCAGTAATTATCTTGTTGAAATTAGGAGTAAACTCTTTATAATCAACCCAGTAACTGCTCAGATGTGTATTGATCACACTAGGGGAGAATTAAACAAATGACCCTTAAAAACACTTGTCCTTGAAAATCGGCATTAGAAATTCTGAAAGTGACATCTCCGATATTGGGGGCACTTGACCTGAATTGCTTCCAAAATTCGGCTCAGAAACCTTATTCACAGGTACTTCTTCAATAATCACCATGGAATAAAAAAAACTCAAATATTGAGAAGGAGAATAGTCGTTTGAGTTTATGGAAATAAACAATAAATCCTCATTTAAATTGAGAAATAAATCCAAAATCCCACTCAATTTGGAAAATAAAACCTAAATCTTCAAATAAGTTGAAAATAAACTCAAGGATATAGCCACGATCAAATCCCATAAAAACCTCCATCAATACATTTGAGAATAACTCCAAATTTCCATAAAGACTGCCGAAAGCTTCATAGAAACCCTTGTGTTATGCAGAAAGTTACAGACCAAAAAACTCAAAAGAAATATTAGCAATAAAAGAAATTATCTAAATCAAGTGGCGATTTTTTTTATATGAAAATAAATAAAAAAAAAACTTACAACACAAAAGAACCTCTTCACATGACACATAGGCCTAAGGTAGACCTCAATTATTCAAATTTCACACCATTAAAGCTTTAATAAAAATATCGGCGATTTGTTTTACCGTCACCATATATTGCAAAGTAATAATTTGTCTTCTATAAGAGATCAAATGAAATGATGTCGAATATCAATATACTTGGTCCGAGAATGTTGAACCGAATTCTTGAAAATATTGATAGCACTCAAGTTGTCGCAATAGAGTGTTATGACATCCTGTATGACACCGTAGTCTTTCAGTATTTGTTTCATCCAAATAAGCTATGTACAGCTACTACCAGCTACAATATATTCTGTCCTCGGCAGTAGACAGAGAAATGGAATTTTGCTTCTTGCTGAACTATGACACTAAGTTGTGTCCCAAGTAAAAACATCCACCAGAAATACTCTCTCGATCATCCGAACTCCCAGCCCAATCAGCAACACAATAGCTAATTAAATTTGCATTTGTATCAAATGAATACTAGATACCATAGTCGATTGTCTCGCAAATATATTTGAGAATTCGCTTCACTGACACCAGGTGAAACTCTCGGGGATTTACTTGGAACCGAGCACATAAACCCACACTATAACAAATATCCGGTCGACTAGCAGTTAGATATAAGAGACTGTCAATCATACTCCTATATAAACGAGTATCAACAGAAATCCCTTTCTCGTCTTTAGAGAGTTTTTCATGTGTCCTAATCGGTGTTCTTCTAGGACGGGCATTCTCCAGCTTGAATCGTTTCAACAAATTCTTGGCATACTTGGTTTGATAAATAAAGATTCCATCATTTCTTTGCGGAATGTGAAGACCAAGGAAATAATTGAGTTCACCAACCAAACTCATCTCAAATTCTCCAGTCATTTTAGCGACGAAATCATCCACCATCACCTGTGACACTGAGTCAAACACTATGTCATCAACATAAATTTGAGCGAGTAAAAACTGACATTTGTCACGGCGAATGAAAAAGGTTTGATCTACTCCCCCTCACTCGTATCCCTTAGACAATAAGTATTGCGTGAGTCGTTCATACCATGCCCGAGGAGCTTGTTTGAGCCCGTACAACGCCTTCTTCAATTTGTAGACATACTCGAGATGATGAGGGTCTTCAAAACTCTTTGGTTGAGCAACATAAACTTCCTCATTAAGAAAACCATTTAAGAAGGCACTGTTCACATCCATTTAATAAAGCTTGAACCACATCACACAAGCAATGACTAGCAATAGACGGATGGATTCAAGACGAGCAACCGGTGCAAATATCTCATCAAAATCCACTCCTTCAATCTGTGAGTACCCCTGAGCAACTAACCGAGTCTTTTTATGAGTAATGTTTCCATACTCATCATTCTTGTTCTTGTATATCCACTTGGTGCCAATGACATTCACGTCGGGAGGACATAGCACTAAGTCCAAAACTTGATTCTGGGTGAATTGACCAAGTTCTTCTTGCATAGCCTCAATCCAATATTCATCTAGTAAGATTTCTTTCACATTTTTAGGCTCAATAGTTAAAGTAAAACATGTCATATGAATCATTTCTCGATAGTTTACTCTTAGTTTGTCTATGGTTCGAATACCAGCATTTAGACATCCAATGACTTCATTTGCAAGATGATTTTTCAGAACAGGAGTAGATGGTTGCCTGCTGTCTGCGATGACTACCTCTGTTTTATTAGTTATAGCAGTTTGATCTGAAACGTTGTCTGTGACATCACCTGTGACACCAGTGGGCACACTAGAACTATCATCATTTGAGCTCTAGTTTATGTCTTCTTTGAGAGTATCAGTTGTTTCCAGAGAGTTATCTACTTGAACATTTTTTGATTCTATGATAGTTCGAGTCCTTTTGTTGTAGACCCGATAGGCACGGCTATTAGTAGCATAACCGAGAAAGATAGCCTCATTACTCTTGGAATCAAGTTTCCTCCTATGTTCCCTGTCATTCAATACAAAGCATGTACTGCCAAAATGATGAAAATAATTTAGATGTGGAGTTTTACCTTTCCATATCTCATAGGGTGTCATTGAAGTTCCTCCACAGAGATACACCCGATTTATGGTGTAACATGCTGTGTTCATAGTTTCTGCCTAGAGTTTTTGTGGAATATTTCTTTCATGTAGCATTACGCGAGATATCTCTGCTAAAGTTCGATTTTTCCTTTCAACGACTCCATTTTGTTAACAACTTTACCGCTGACGTTCCTTCATAAGTGATTTGAAGAATGTCCCATCCCTTTTAGCCGATTCACACGTGGAAATGAGTTTGAATTGAGTAGGATCAACGCCATTGAAAATAGCATTAAGAGCATTTGAATTACTATTTGCCAATGCATCTTCGGTAACCGACCAACTTTCTTCAAATTTAAGAGATATAACACCACCTTCATCAACGATCGTGGTAGGGTCCCATCCTATCAAAATAGATCTCCAAGTCTTCTCATCTAAAGCCTTGATGAATGCTCTCATCCGAGCCTTCCAATAGACATAGTTACTTTCATCCAATAGAGGTGGACGCATTGTTGAACCTCCTTCCTTCATAGAGTCCATCGTATAAATAACACACGATCAAGTCCCGCGAATCCTGCTTAAGAAACAGACGTGACCCGCTCTGATACCAATTGAAAAATCGTGATTAGTTACGCGGTGTCGTGGAATACTAGGTGAGACACCAATAATAAACGCGATAATAGACAGTAATAAAAAGCAAAAAATAAAGATTTTTTTTTTAAATTTTGATTTCTAAACATGTTTCAACCCAATATTTTATGATACTTTCAAAACTTACTTTCTGAAGGTTTTCCACTTATTTCAAAGGGTTTAAATGTTCCAAAAAAAAAAAAAAAAATCTCCCATCTCATAATCCCCAACATCAAATAGAAAATACGTAACGGAATTTTAAAACATGTGGAAAAGTCCGTCTATTCAACACATTCTTCTAAAACACATAAATCCCCAAACACTCCAAATGTTCATCAAAACATGAGATTATGTACTACTTAAACTTTAAATTTCAAAATCATTTACCCAAAAATTTACTTAGACATCACCCACAGGTCAAATCGCCTCGCCAAACACAAAACACCCGTCATGAGCACCATCCACCAACCGAGCCTAAACATCATCTTGAGGTTTGACATCCTCACCTTCAAACTCGTCACCTATATCGCAATGTTCAAACTATCAGCCTAATACTTAGTAAGCGGTGTACTAATGCAAATGAATGAACGTGCATGCATGATACGTAAAACATGTTCTCTTCACATTACATTTAGTACACTTGACATGTGTTAAGGAGATTTACATGGGGAGTAGGCACATAACATAATATAACAGGGCCACCGAAGTAGATATACATGAAATAACAGGGCCGCCGAAGTGGATATACATAAGCTATACTCAACCCCGACCCACGACTTAACATTACATACATTACATATTCTTTACTTAGTTACATAGCGAAAACATGCACTTAAAATATTTTCCATGATTTTGCCTAAACATGATGCATGCTACACATAACTTGTGCACATAAAGACTTAACATGAACATAACCTTCATAACAATAGCAAGATAGGACACATAATTTACTCTAAGAGAAAGACTTAACAACTTAACAACCATATCACATAACCTCCTCTACCCATAGCACTCATGTCTCAAGCAAACTACATTACATCCAGAAGTCCATCAAACACAAACATTCTGGTACCCTTGTGATGTAGGGTCATAAGGGCCGAAAATCTAACACTCACTTACCTCGTGTCCTTAGCAAGCTTTTGATCACCTTTACTTCATTGTTGCTAACACCTAAACATGCACATTTAACATACTTAGCATCACATCACAACTCCTAAAGGCACATTTTCTAAAAATTTCGGCATGACCTCTCCGCTTTTATGTATTACCCATCAAGTCCAAAACAACAACACACTCATCAATATCCAATTAAAATAGCTCAAAGATCCAAATAACTTAAACATTACAAAACCAAGCATAGAATCAAACCATTCACATTCTCCGATTTCACCATACATTTTGGCCCAACTTCTAATATCTATATCTCCTTCAATTCTTAACGAAATCCATAAATTCTAAAGCCTACAATTCACGTAAAGGGTCTATTTTAACATGGTGAAGTCCATTTAGCAAAAACAAACCATTGATTTAGGTAAAAATAGCAAAACCCTAGCCTATCCAGTTTTTTCCTAGTTTTTGCACAATAACTTCAAAAATCCGTAACTCGGTGTATACTTATCGGAATGCCTTTATTCCAAAGGCCACGGCTTCCTTAAAGTGTCTAATTTAACCCACAAAAACAAATTTGTAAGATAAAATCGGAAAGGAGGTCAAAAAGCATCGTAACAGTAACATGCCCAGAATTCATTTTACAAATTTTTGCCTAAACTTTGAAAATTCATAACAAATCGTATACTTATCCGAATTCGATAATTCAACATGCTATAGAATCCTTAAAATGTCTAGTTTAACATGGTTGAATCCATTTATCAAAAATCTATTTCAATTAATGGCAAAAAATCGAAAACCAAAACTGCCCCTCAAATTCCAGTTTTTTCATATTTTAACAAATCATCAATTATGCAATAATAAACTAACAATTTGTCCATCAAAATCCCACAATTCCATCAATAAGTCCAAACCACACATTCCCACATTTTATCCAACAATATAGAGTGAGAGATTTGAGCATTAAAAATCAAATTTCATGCATTCATAACCCACAATCACAAAACCCCTAAAGTTCACAACCAATAATCTATTCAATTTAATGCATCTAAACATTAAAATTATCAAACAATCAAAGAGGAGTTATCTGACCTTCAAAATCCAAGAGAATGGATGGAATTTCGTGGATAACCTTCAAGGGAAGAGGGATTTTCGTGGAACCCTAAACAACCATAAAAACTCATAAATTTCTTTATCATTTCATAGCCCTAACTCAAAAATCCATTACATAAAACTTAACTTTCCCTTAGATCTTCCAAAAATGGGGGGAGAAATTTGAAAGAAAGTGGCATGGGGAGAGGAGATGTGAGGGAGCTGTGGGGTAAAGAAGAAAATGGGAGAGGGAGAGAATGCGTAGAAGGGAGGAAGAAATTTCAAGTTATGCCATCTTTTGATTTTTAAAATAATAAAGGAGAAACTTCTCCAAGAAGCTTCACCACATGTCGTGATTCTATTGGCTCCTCTCACCAACCCAATTTATATTCTAACTATGCCCTCTCATTAGATCCTAACTAGGTAGTTACTCCATTTGTTTTGCCATACTAATTCAATTACCTATTGAATCTCCATTTAGTTCCACAATTTGACTCTAATTTTCAAATATTATTTTTCCATTCTCAAATATAATAATAAAAACCTGTCATTAAATTTTTGAATTCCAAAAATATTGGATATGGAAATTTGAAATTCATAATACGAAAATTTTGGGCGTTACATCCTATCTTCCATAAATAAAATTTTTTCCTCAAAATTTGCATACCTGAATAGCTCTGGATATTTGTCCATCATATCCTGCTGTCGCTCCCATGTGGCTTCCTCAATATTATAATTTCTCCATAAGACCTTCACTAGAGAAATCGTCTTGTTGCATAGCACTTTTACAGCTGACTCGAGAATTTGCACCGGCTTCTCTTCATATGTCAAAGTTGGCTCCACATCAATATTTACCTATTCTACAATTTGAGTCGGGTCACGTATGCACTTCCTCAACATGGATACGTGAAACACATTGTGGACTTCATCCATTGATGTAGACAGCTGAAGTTTGTAAGTTATACTGCCTATGCTTTTCAAAATAGGGAAAGGCCTGACAAATCGCGGATTAAGCTTTCCTTTTTTACTGAAACGTATAACGCCTTTGAACGATGAGATCTTCAAAAATACCTCATCACCTATAGCAAACTACAGATCTCTTCTTCTTTTGTCTGCATAACTCTTTTGTCGGCTTTGTGCAGTCTCTATTCTTTGTCTAATAACAACAACCATTTTTAGATAATTGTTGTAAGATTTCAGGGCCAACTAACTTCGCTTCGCCAACCTCATCCTAATATAAGGGCGATTTACACTTCTTGCCATACAGGGCTTCATAGAGAGCCATACCAATAGTGGATTGGTAGCTATTGTTGTAGGAAAACTCTATCAATGGCAGATACATGCTCCACGAGGCCTGAAACTCTAGCACGCATGATTTCAACATGTTCTCCAATATCTGAATCGTCTTCTCATATTGTCCATCTGTCTGAGGATGAAATGTCGTGCTAAAGGTCAACTTCGTACCCATAGAACTTTGCAGACTCTTCAAGAATCTCGAGGTAAACCTGAGATCCCGATCTGAAACAATCGACACTGGAATCCTGTGCAACCTGATAATCTCCTAAATATACAACTCTGCATACTGATTCATCGTAAACGTCATCTTCACAGATAGAAAATGGGCCGATTTCGTCAGTCTGTCCACTATAACCCATATGTCGTCATGGCCTTTAGCTGTCTTTGGCAAACCGACTACAAAATTCATGTCTATATTCTCTCACTTCCATTCCGAAATCGGTAGAGGTTGAAGAGTTCCACCTGGCCTCTGGTGTTCCGCTTTCACTTGTTGGCATACTAGATATGATTCCACATAATTTGCTATATCCCTCATCATATTCGACTACCAATAATGCTGTTTCAAGTCTCGGTACATCTTTGTCTTACCTGGATTGTTGCGACCCTAACACTGTACCCTTATTTTCCCGTATTATTTTTTTTATCCTTATAAACTTCGTAACATAAGAGCGGAATTTAAATCGTAGACTAAATCGTTAAAATCGTTCGAAAACTATTTAAAAACCATTTGAAGGAAACATAAAACATTTAAATGAAACATATAAAACAATTACAAAACAAAGAAAAAATCGGCCAACAAATGGAGGGGTAAAAGGGACATCTGTCTCATAAAAGGCAGGGGCGATCGATCGCCCCAATGCCAGGCGATCGATCGCCTATTGCAAAAATTGAGGGGCGATCGATCGCCCCTCATTGTGGCGATCGATCGCCCATACAAAATTGAGGGGCGATCGATCGCCCCACTCTCTGGAAAATCCAGAGAGCGGCGATCGATCATGCCGATCGATCGCCATCGATCGGCATGTCCTCTGGAATCCGATTTCCAGAGGGCTTGCTTCCCATTTTTTTTCTTATTTCCTCCCTGCACACATTCTTAAACACTTCACACTTTCATCCTTTTTATAACAACACTACACACCCATACAACCTTCGCTCCACTAATCATCCAAAAACCGACTCAAAATTTAACGAAATCATAAACAATTTCATAAAAATGAACCGCGTGGATCCATTTAAAAATCGAACATATCCTTATAAAGTAATTTACCACGCAGTTATAAAATAAGTTTCCAAAGCGTTTAAAAACCTCGAAACATAAACCTATCCACTATTCAAAATTCCCAAACATCCTAATATGTTCAACTACACAATTTCTTCTACGACCTAACTATCATGTCCCTAAAATACTTACATCCATCCCCACGGGTCAAAAGCGCATCGACTGCCTAGCGCACTCCCACGGGCCATCCTCCTTCGACTGCATCATTCTTCGGGTGGAGGGATTTCGTCCTCACCTATATCAAGATCACCTACACCATAAAGACACCACTGAGATAAAAATCTCAGTAAATTCTACGTAAATGCCTATGCATGATCATGTATGTTCAATGCTATAAAAAAACGTCCATGTCATTTCATATATCAGTACGTGTTAGTCTATGGTTATCGAAAACGCTCGACAAATGGATAGGGCACGTCCAGCAGTTAGACAGCCCACACAAACTGAAGGGAGGAAAACCTGCTCACCACAGAACGCGGGGTCTGAACCTCATCCCCGATAACCCCATGCCATGGTTGTTTACATGATACTTTACTTGCCTTTACATGCATTTTCTTTTCGTGAAATCAATGCATAAATTCATTTTTTCATGACATTTAAAAACTATGATGCATGAGCAATTCAATATAAACATACCTAACGAGCATACCATCAAAACACTACAAATACCATCAAAACCGTCACAACGATTAACCTATAAAACAACCGAACCTAAACTACCCAACCAAAACAATTAGACAAAATAATGACCAACATAAACAACAAAGCACCAACGTATCCTCAACACAAATTCCGACATATGGTGTAGGCCAATCGGCCACAGTAAGTCACGAGAACTTACCTCGCGCCCGTTGAAACTCAAGCTCCGTCCACGAGCGTTGTTCACCTAAGGAAAATTTACAACAATCGTCGTTAAAACGAGTCCAAATCAACGAAACCTTAACTAAAGAAATCTCCTAAAACTCTAATTTAACTCATTGAGGCATTTCATCGAGCAACTTACGCTCATCAATAACCAAAACTCCGTTAATAAAGATTTCCAAGTTTTCCAACAACCCAAAACTCACATAAATGGCCATTAATCTGTCTAACCACCTTCAATGCCCAGTAATACGTTCACAAAAGTTATAAATAGGGCAACCCTAGCCATTTTTAGCATAACTCGACTATTTTGCGAAAACCCTAAACGAAACTCTAATCGTTTTAACTCTCGAAAACTATGGATAAACTTTCCAAAAGCATAGAACCTTACCTAGAGTGTCGTTTGGAGGAGAAAACACTAAGAAAACGAGTCGATCGGAGGAAGAACGATCGTCGGAATGGAGAACGCCGTGAGGAAAGCTTCGTCGCCTGAGAGTTTCGCCAGAGAGAAGGAGAGGAATCGTGAAAATGAGGGAGAAAAGAGAAAATGTTACTTTTTATTAAAATTTCACTTGGAAAATTACCATTTTGCCCTTGCTTTGATTCTCTATTTGTTTCGTCATTTGTTTCGTTAATTAGCGAACGATTCGTTTTCTCTAAATTTTCTTAATTCACCAATAACTCCGACTTATTACTTGGGCCCTATTGAAACTGTCCGTTCGCAAAACGGACCTCGTTTACTATTTTTACCAAAATATCCTTTATATTACGAGAAACGTAATTCTCGTAAAATTTAGCGTTACAGCACCTAAAATTCCCGAAATTTTCTTAAAATCCATATTAATTATTAGGATCGTAATAACGCTTTCTTTTCATAAAATAAACTTAATTTGACATATTTACAAAAATGCCATTGTATATTGTATTTACAAAATCCCGTAAAGGACCGGGTGTTACATTCCATCCACCTTATTTAAAATTTTGCCTTCAAAATTTGATCATACAAACAACTCAAGATACTTAGCCATCATATCATGTTGTCGCTCCCAAGTAGTCTCCTCCACGTCGTGGTTCCGCCATAAAACTTTAACTAGCGGAATCTCTTTGTTGCGCAACACCTTTATGGAAGACTCCAAAATACGTACCGGCTTCTCCTCATAAGTCAAGGTGGGCTGTACCTCGATCTCTCTTGCCTCCACGATATGCGATGGATCGCCCAAACACTTTCGAATCATGAACACATGAAATACATTGTGGATGCCTTCCATTGAAGCCGGAAGTTGCAGTCGATATGCCATCTTCCCGATTTTCTTCAAAATAGGGAAGGGCTCCACATATCGAGGGTTTAGCTTACTCTTTCTTCTGAATCGCATAACTCCCTTAAACGGAGAAATCTTCAAGTAAACCTCATCACCTTCTTCGAATTTCAGTTCCCTCCGTCTTGTGTCAGCATAGCTCTTCTGTCGACTCTGAGCTATCTCGATACACTGTTTGATAACGGCAATCTTCTCCGCCGTTTGTTGTATAATCTCGGGACCAACAATACTAGTTTCACCAACCTCGTCCCAATATAACAGAGATCTACACTTTCGCCCATACAAAGCCTTGTACGGGGCGATACCGATGGTAGCCTGAAAGCTATTGTTGTAAGAGAACTAGATCAGTGGCAAATACCTGCTCCACGATCTCTGAAATTCCAACACACAAGCTCTGAGCATATCCTCTAGAATCTGATTCGTTCTCTCTATCTAACCATCAGTCTGAGGATGAAATGTCGTACTGAAACTTAGCTGAGTTCCCAAAGCTTTGTGCAGGCTCTTCCAGAACTTCGATGTAAACCTCAGATCTTGATCTGAGACAATCGCAACTGGTACACCATGCAGTCTTACAATCTCCTGCACATAAAGCTCGGCGAGCTGATCCATAGAAGATGCCATCTTCACAGATAAGAAGTGAGCTCACTTTGTCAATCGGTCCACAATCACCCAGATGCTGTCATGCCCTTTCGTCATTCTCGGGAGCCCCACAATAAAATCCATGGAGATCTGCTCCCATTTCTACTTCAGAATCGGCAGTGGCTGTAACGTTCTAGCCGGCCTCTGGTGTTCTGCTTTCACATGTTGACAAACTAAACAGGTTTCCACGTACTTGGTAACTTTCCTTTTCATGTTCGGTCACCAAAAATATTGTTTTAAATCTCTGTACATTTTGGTACTTCCCGGGTGTACAGAATAAGCTGACGAATGTGCTTCGGCCAAAATCTCTTTCTTTAATTCCTCTTCGTTAGGCATGTACCACCTATGCCTGAACTTTAGAATACCATCATCCGAAAAGTTAAATTCAGACAAGCCTCCAGATGTCATGCTCAATCGAAGCTTCTCACACTCCATATCTTTCTGCTGAGCTTCACGTATCTTATCCAGAATAGTCGGTCTGAGAGAAATGTTGGTGAGCATACTGGACAATTCTGCCACAATCTGCACAATGAACTTCTCAATCTCAGACCTCAACATAACTGACATAGCTGCAAGTGAAGGCTGACTCGCAGTAGGCATTCGGCTCAAAGCATCAGTGACCTTGTTCGCCTTTCCCGGTACTTAATTTCAAACTCATAATCTTTGATGAACTCTAGCCACCTTCTCTGCCGCATATTCAGTTCCTTCTGCGTAAACAAATACTTCAAGCTCTTGTGGTCTGAAAATATCTCGCACTGCTGCCCATATAAATAATGTCTCCAAATTTTCAGTGCGAAAATGTAACGCCCCGGACCCGCCCCGGGCCCGGCGCGCTACGGTTGCCAAAAATTCCCGATTTAAAACTATATTTAAAAATAATTTCGTAAAATTATCGGCTCGGTTTTCGGGTTTTTCGAACCCTCGACGTTGGTTGGAAAACGTGCCCAAAGTATATTTAAAATGCCTTGAAAAATGTCGGGTCGAAATATTTTAGAAAACGGGAAAAAATCGAAAAACGGAAAAAAAATTGCAAAGGAGGGCTGCTGGGCGCGCTGGGCAGCAGGCGCGCCCAGCCCTGCGCGGCGTGCGCGCCACGCGCGCGCGGCGTGAGGGCCACCCGCGCCCCACGCGCTGGCGCGTGCGCGCGCGCTGGGTGCCCCAGCGCCCCAGCTCCTTTCCCCTTCGCGTTTTCACGCGTCGGGTGGCGAATATTCGCCTCCGGGTGGCGAATAATCGCCACCCTCTCTGCCATTTCTCGCCCAAAAACGCCCCAAGGCGTTTGGCCGCGTTTGGGTGGCGAATAATCGCCACCCACTCGGGTTTTTGACCCCCAAAACGCCCAAAATACCCCTTTCTCAACCCTCTCGACTTTCCTTCATATTTCTACACTTTTCTACAATCCCGACACCTTCAAAAATCCCGAAATTTTTACCACATCATCCCGACACATAAATCTTCACTTCTCGTAAAAATCTCGGAAAAACGACTTAAAATGCCTAACCAAAAAAAATAGCAAATGCAACCCGACACATTGATTTTTAAACCAAAAATCGACAATATAACGGCTATATTTTCGAAATCCAAAACCTGAAAAATAAAACCTTTAAAACACGAATTTAAACCAGATAACTCCCAACTATATACATCAAACTCAATTCAACCAAACAACCTCAAAATCCATTCCGACCCTAACATTCACAATTCACCCAAATTCACACATCAACCAACTACACAAACCAAGCCAAAACACTTCAACCCATCAACAACCAAAATATTCACAATTCTACTCCTAATCACAAAACATGCAATACCATAACCCTTGCCGAGGACTAGGTCGAAACGCCCCGACAAATGACCAGCACCGGCGAGCTTCGCGAATCATCGACTGCACCTAATCCTGAACATCGCTCTCGAGCTCACCTGTAAACTCTCCGTCACCTACACCACAGAACACAAAAACATAAGCCTAATGCTTAGCAAGTAGGGCATACAAATGTGACACTACACAATGCAATCAACCTAACACATGCTGTTTCTAACACTCAGTTGTGCTTGTTTGCCGTACATTGCTTTAATTTGCTATTTATTGCTTTAATTCTTCATAGTGGTCCCCTCGGGGCGCTACTACCAGCGACCCAGCCCGACAAGGCCCACTATTCAGAAGCTCATGCTTTGCCAGTCATCCATCATAGAGATCCCCTCGAGGCGCTACTACCAGCGACCCAGCCCGACAAGGCACTCTATTCAGGATTCAAGTTTTAGCCAGTCATCTCGCATGGAGTTCCCCTCGGGGCGCTACTACCAGCGACCCAGCCCGACAAGGTACTCTATTTGAGATATAATTAACTTTAGTTGCTTACGTTTATGCTCACAATGCCAATCAATGCTATTAACCATACCTAGCGTGCTATACATGATGCATGCTTCAAATGCTAAACCACACGAATAAACAACACAACTCAACACGAAATAAACAACCCTACCGTTCTATGGTGTAGGCCCGAAGGCGAAGGAAAAACTACCACTACTTACCTGGATGCCCGTCCAAATCACTCGTCTGAGTACCGTCCAACTCACTCGTCCGGCGACCTAAATCACGAAACTCAAGTTGATAAGCTTTCAATTAACTCTAAAAGATTTTCTAACTAAAACTAAAACTAAACTAACCAACAACTAAACAACTCTCACATCTAAACACCTAAACCCGGTTTTTGCACAAATTACCGACGTCCAACTTTAAACGGCCACAACTTCCTCATTTTTCAACGGATTTCGACGTGCCACCCCAACTCGGAAAGCTCTACACGTCTACTATCCAATGTAATGCTTAAACCAACTAAATACACAACTTAGCCAATCCGAAATTGACAAGGACAGAATCGGCCATCACACTTAACAAACCGGTTTTGTGCATTTCAAATCCAAATCACTATCTAACCACTCTAACCACCTAAACTATCCTATCTAAAACTTAAATAAGCAAAAATAGGAAGAACACTCATCAAGGAGACTCAAAATTCGGAGCACTCAAGCTAGGGTTTCCAAACCCTAGCTAAAACTCACACAAACTCCCTAAGACCTCTAATAAACTTCACCTAAAGTACATACAACCAAAACCTAATTGTTTTTACCTTAAAACACCTTGATATCTTGGAGCAAGGAAGAGAGGAAGGGGCGGCTATGGAGGTTGAAGAAGAGGGATCGATGGATGTGAAGAAGATGAATGAAAAACCCACATTTAAAACCATAATTTCTTCCACTTTTAATTTTTAACCATAAAGTTGTTAAATTTGCAATTAACCCCTAACTTTTCTCTCTTCATAAACACTCCAACGTGATGCTTCTTCCTTCAATTTAATGAAATTTGATTGGTTAACTAAGTTGGACTTTTCAACATAAACTTCCAACCAATCTCCAATTAGTTTGACTTGTCAAACTTACTTCAAATACACTTCAATGCACACCTCAATGCATACCTCACCCTTGCATCATTAACCTCTCCTAATCCGACATAGGCTATGCACGCCATAACCAATACTCGGGTGTTACAATCCACCCACCTTATAAAAATTTTGTCCTCAAAATTTGCGTACCTGAACAGATCTGGATAACGCGCCATCATGTCCTGTTGACGCTCCCACGTGGCCTCCTCGATGTTGTGGTTGCGCCACAGCACTTTTACCAATGGAATGTCTTTATTGCGTAACTTCTTCACTGCATAATCCAATATTTCCACTAGTTTCTCCTTATAAGACAAAGTAGGCTGCACTTCGATCTCCTGTTGTGCTACCGCATGCGATGGATCTCTTAAACACTTCCGCAGCATCGACACATGGAATACGTTGTGCACTCCTTCCAGCGAAGCTGGCAACTCCAACTGATACGCTGTCTTCCCCACTCGTTTCACAATAGGGAATGGACCAACAAATCTCGGGTTCAGCTTCCCTCGCTTCCCGAATCTCATGACACCTTTAAATGGCGAGATCTTCAGAAAAACCTCGTCACCAACAGCAAACTCCAGCTCACGCCTTCTACCATCTGCATAACTCTTCTGGCGACTCTGAGCTGTCAAAATACGCTGCCGAATAAACTGGATTTTATCAGTAGTTTGCTGCAAAATTTCTGGACCAATCAAGCTGGATTCTCCGACTTCATCCCAATAAAGAGGCGATCTGCACTTTCTTCCATATAGAGCCTCGTATGGAGCCATACCAATAGTGTCTTGATAACTATTGTTATACGAGAACTCTACCAAAGGAAGATATCTACTCCAGGAACCTTGAAACTCCAATACACACGCTCGTAACATATCCTCAAGAGTTTGAATAGTACGCTCAGATTGTCCGTCCGTCTGAGGATGAAATGCTGTACTGAAGTTCAATCGAGTTCCCATCGCTTTATGCAAACTCTTCCAAAAATTAGATGTGAACCTCGGGTCCCTGTCTGACACAATGGAAATCGGAACACCATGTAATCGCACAATCTCCTGAATGTAAAGTTCAGCAAATCGATCCATACTATAAGTCATCTTCACCGGTAGGAAATGAGCTGACTTTGTCAACCGGTCTACAATCACCCAAATACCGTCAAAGCCCTTTGTCGTTCTAGGCAAACCGACAACAAAGTCCATTGATATCTGGTCCCACTTCCATTCAGGAACCGGCAATGGCTGTAACTTTCCAGCGGGTCTCTGATGCTCCGCCTTTACCTGCTGGCAAATCAAACAGGTCTCCACAAATTCAGCAACTGACCTTTTCATACCAGGCCACCAATAATGCTGCTTGAGGTCTCTGTACATCTTGGTACTCCCTGGGTGAACAGAAAACCTCGAAGAATGAGCTTCAGCCAAAATTTCCTTCCGCAGCTGCTCATTTCTTGGAACATACCATCTGTTACGGAATTTCAGAATCCCGTCATCCGAGTAACTGAACTCTGTTCGATCATCAGAAACCATACTCAGCTTAAATTTGTTGCATTCTAAATCGTCTTGCTGAGCTTCTTTGATTTGTTCCAAAATTGCAGGCTTCAAAGATAGAGCTGACAGTACTGCAGTCACATCTGAAATCAACTCCAAATCAAATCTCTGAAACTCTGATCTCAAGGTCTCATACATACTAGCCTCCAAAGCTGCAACTGAAGTCGAAACTCGGCTTAAAGCATCTGCAACAACATTAGCTTTACCGGGGTGGTATTTAATTTCCATATCATAGTCTTTTACGAACTCTAACCACCGCCGTTGCCTCATATTCAGCTCCTTTTGAGTGAAGATATACTTCAGACTTTTGTGATCTGAATATACCTCGCACTGTTGACCATATAGGTAATGCCTCCAGATCTTTAAAGCAAAGACCACTGCTGCCAATTCCAGATCATGGGTCGGATAGTTCTTTTCATAGGGCTTTAGCTGCCTTGAAGCATAGGCAATCACCTTGTCTTTCTGCATCAACACACTACCCAACCCAAAACGAGAGGCATCGCAATAAATGCAGAATTTTTCCTCGGCCACTGGCAACGTCAAAACCGGAGCAGTTGTCAACTTTTGTTTCAATGTCTGAAAACTTAGCTCGCAGTCTTCGGACCAATCATACTTAACATCTTTTCTTGTCAAGCGAGTCATTGGCGCTGCGATTTTAGAAAACCCTTCAATAAACCTTCTGTAATAGCCAGCTAATCCCAGAAAACTTCGAATCTCGCTGACGTTCCTTGGCTGAGGCCAATCATTGATCGACTGAATCTTGGCTGGATCCACCGAGATTCCACCACTGCTAATCACATGGCCAAGAAAATGCACTTCAGTCAACCAAAATTCACATTTCGATAACTTGGCGTATAGCTGATGTCGCTTCAGAATTTCCAGAACAATCCGTAGATGCTCCTTATGTTCTTCTTCATCTCGTGAATAAATCAGAATATCATCGATAAACACGATCACGAATCTATCGAGATACTCTCGGAACACCCGATTCATCAGGTCCATGAACGCCGCGGGAGCATTCGTCAATCCGAACGACATAACCAGGAACTCATAATGTCCATACCGAGTTCTGAAAGCCGTCTTTGGAATATCCTGCGATCTAACCTTCAATTGGTAGTACCCTGACCTCAGATCGATCTTAGAAAATATACGAGCTCCTTGCAACTGATCAAACAGATCATCAATCCTCGGTAACGGATACTTATTCTTCACGGTCAACTTATTTAACTCCCTGTAGTCGATACACATACGAAGCGACCCGTCTTTCTTCTTAACAAACAACACGGGCGCTCCCCAGGGCGAGAAACTAGGGCGTATAAAGCCCTTGTCAACCAATTCCTCTAACTGCTTCTTTAGTTCCTTTAGTTCCGGAGGAGCTAACCTGTAGGGATTTTTTTTGAAACAGGCTCAGCTCCGGGATAAGTATCAATTACAAATTCGATTTCCCGGTCCGGTGGTAGACCAGGCAAATCATCTAAGAATACTTCGGGAAAATCACTAACAATAGCAATATCTTGAAGTTTAACTTCTACCACAGCATATAAATCAACTATAGTTGCAAGAAAACAAATATGCTCACCCAAAATAGACCGTCTCGCATCCATCGGTGCCATGACTGAAAGCTTCTTTATATTCTTAAAAACTTGAAAAGAAAATTTTTCACCGTCTGGAGGTTGGAAATCTACAATCCCTGCTCTGCAGTCAATCGTTGCATGATGTCGAAACAGCCAATCCATACCGAGTATCACATCATACCCGGTTATCCCCACAACAATTAAATCAGCAGGTAAACTCTTCTTTCCCACCGTCACCAAAGTGTTAGAAACTATCTGCTCGGAATGCAGACACTCGCCAGATGGTAACTTTACTGTATACGCACTATTAGATGGTTCTACTTCTAATTGCACTTTCACTACAAATGATGTTGCTACGAAAGAATGAGAGGCACCCGAGTCTACCAAAGTAAATGCGGGCACTGAATTTACAAACACGGTACCTGAGATCACTGCGGAACGATCCTCATCGTCAGGCTCGATCATGGCAAAAATTCGAGGTATGGCTTTAACCGGACCTTTCTTTTCTGTTGGGCAATTGGCACTTGTATGTCCTGTAAGACTGCACTTAAAACATCGAACGACTCTTGGCTTTGGACAGTCACGGGAGATATGACCAGCTTCAAGACAATTGTAACACTTCCCGTCGTATTGGCCACACTCACCGGGATGGGATCTCTGACATTTAGGACACACAGTATACTTCCTCCTCTGCTGTTGTTGTTGCTGTTGTTGCTGTGGTTGTGGCTTTTTACCCCCACGCTGATCAATCACGTTTCCTCCCGGTCGCTTGGTCCCGTGCTGCTGAGAAGAAGAACCTCCTCTGTTAAACTGAGCTGTGATCTCTCTAAACATCCTCTTCGGGTTCTCAGCAGATCTGGATAACTTATCAGCAGCTTCCTCGACTTCCAAGGCTTTGGCTATTACTTCCGAAAATGAGCTTCTCGTAATTCCATAAGTCTTTACCAGTACATAGATCTCAGGCTTTAGTCCTTGCACGAAGTGAAAAATCTTATCCGCTTCACGATTGATCATGTGACCGGCAAATCGAGATAACAACTCAAACTGCTGAATATAATCTCCCACCGATCCCGTCTGTTTAAGTGCCATGAATTCCATCCGTTTTACAGCCTGAGCTGTTTCGTTGTAATACTTGTCGAAGAATAGATCTTTAAACTCCCTCCAAGTTAAAGCTTGATGACCAAGAGTAGACTCCATCGACTCCCACCAGCTCTGTGCATTGTTGATTAAATGGAAGGTGGCACACTTGACTTTATTTACCTCCTCCACCTCGGCAACTTTAAACATGTTCTCGATAGTGTGAATCCATCTGTCTGCCGCTGTGGGATCTGTCAATCGTCCTTCAAATGCGGGAGGATTCAACCTCCTAAATCTGTCTCCACTTGTACCAGCTCCAGCCATCCCTTGACCACCGTGACCAATCAAAGTTCCAACCAATTCGGCTTGTCTGGTAACTAAATCCGTAAGTTGCTTAACAGAATCTTCCAGAGGATTTCTGGGCGGTTCGGGTTCATGTCTAGGCCTCCCTGGTCGTCTAGGGTTATGTTGCATCTTAACTCAATCCTGTACGGGATTAAAATAATCTAACTTAGAAATAAAACTAACTAAAGAAAAGAATACTTACAGTCGGTGAAGCACGTTGCACGACGGCCGACATTGTCGGGTAATTCTCTGAACGTTTCGACCTTTAAAGCTCTGATACCAACTTTGTAACGCCCCGGACCCGCCCCGGGCCCGGCGCGCTACGGTTGCCAAAAATTCCCGATTTAAAACTATATTTAAAAATAATTTCGTAAAATTATCGGCTCGGTTTTCGGGTTTTTCGAACCCTCGACGTTGGTTGGAAAACGTGCCCAAAGTATATTTAAAATGCCTTGAAAAATGTCGGGTCGAAATATTTTAGAAAACGGGAAAAAATCGAAAAAACGGAAAAAAATTGCAAAGGAGGGCTGCTGGGCGCGCTGGGCAGCAGGCGCGCCCAGCCCTGCGCGGCGTGCGCGCCACGCGCGCGCGGCGTGAGGGCCACCCGCGCCCCACGCGCTGGCGCGTGCGCGCGCGCTGGGTGCCCCAGCGCCCCAGCTCCTTTCCCCTTCGCGTTTTCACGCGTCGGGTGGCGAATATTCGCCTCCGGGTGGCGAATAATCGCCACCCTCTCTGCCATTTCTCGCCCAAAAACGCCCCAAGGCGTTTGGCCGCGTTTGGGTGGCGAATAATCGCCACCCACTCGGGTTTTTGACCCCCAAAACGCCCAAAATACCCCTTTCTCAACCCTCTCGACTTTCCTTCATATTTCTACACTTTTCTACAATCCCGACACCTTCAAAAATCCCGAAATTTTTACCACATCATCCCGACACATAAATCTTCACTTCTCGTAAAAATCTCGGAAAAACGACTTAAAATGCCTAACCAAAAAAAATAGCAAATGCAACCCGACACATTGATTTTTAAACCAAAAATCGACAATATAACGGCTATATTTTCGAAATCCAAAACCTGAAAAATAAAACCTTTAAAACACGAATTTAAACCAGATAACTCCCAACTATATACATCAAACTCAATTCAACCAAACAACCTCAAAATCCATTCCGACCCTAACATTCACAATTCACCCAAATTCACACATCAACCAACTACACAAACCAAGCCAAAACACTTCAACCCATCAACAACCAAAATATTCACAATTCTACTCCTAATCACAAAACATGCAATACCATAACCCTTGCCGAGGACTAGGTCGAAACGCCCCGACAAATGACCAGCACCGGCGAGCTTCGCGAATCATCGACTGCACCTAATCCTGAACATCGCTCTCGAGCTCACCTGTAAACTCTCCGTCACCTACACCACAGAACACAAAAACATAAGCCTAATGCTTAGCAAGTAGGGCATACAAATGTGACACTACACAATGCAATCAACCTAACACATGCTGTTTCTAACACTCAGTTGTGCTTGTTTGCCGTACATTGCTTTAATTTGCTATTTATTGCTTTAATTCTTCATAGTGGTCCCCTCGGGGCGCTACTACCAGCGACCCAGCCCGACAAGGCCCACTATTCAGAAGCTCATGCTTTGCCAGTCATCCATCATAGAGATCCCCTCGAGGCGCTACTACCAGCGACCCAGCCCGACAAGGCACTCTATTCAGGATTCAAGTTTTAGCCAGTCATCTCGCATGGAGTTCCCCTCGGGGCGCTACTACCAGCGACCCAGCCCGACAAGGTACTCTATTTGAGATATAATTAACTTTAGTTGCTTACGTTTATGCTCACAATGCCAATCAATGCTATTAACCATACCTAGCGTGCTATACATGATGCATGCTTCAAATGCTAAACCACACGAATAAACAACACAACTCAACACGAAATAAACAACCCTACCGTTCTATGGTGTAGGCCCGAAGGCGAAGGAAAAACTACCACTACTTACCTGGATGCCCGTCCAAATCACTCGTCTGAGTACCGTCCAACTCACTCGTCCGGCGACCTAAATCACGAAACTCAAGTTGATAAGCTTTCAATTAACTCTAAAAGATTTTCTAACTAAAACTAAAACTAAACTAACCAACAACTAAACAACTCTCACATCTAAACACCTAAACCCGGTTTTTGCACAAATTACCGACGTCCAACTTTAAACGGCCACAACTTCCTCATTTTTCAACGGATTTCGACGTGCCACCCCAACTCGGAAAGCTCTACACGTCTACTATCCAATGTAATGCTTAAACCAACTAAATACACAACTTAGCCAATCCGAAATTGACAAGGACAGAATCGGCCATCACACTTAACAAACCGGTTTTGTGCATTTCAAATCCAAATCACTATCTAACCACTCTAACCACCTAAACTATCCTATCTAAAACTTAAATAAGCAAAAATAGGAAGAACACTCATCAAGGAGACTCAAAATTCGGAGCACTCAAGCTAGGGTTTCCAAACCCTAGCTAAAACTCACACAAACTCCCTAAGACCTCTAATAAACTTCACCTAAAGTACATACAACCAAAACCTAATTGTTTTTACCTTAAAACACCTTGATATCTTGGAGCAAGGAAGAGAGGAAGGGGCGGCTATGGAGGTTGAAGAAGAGGGATCGATGGATGTGAAGAAGATGAATGAAAAACCCACATTTAAAACCATAATTTCTTCCACTTTTAATTTTTAACCATAAAGTTGTTAAATTTGCAATTAACCCCTAACTTTTCTCTCTTCATAAACACTCCAACGTGATGCTTCTTCCTTCAATTTAATGAAATTTGATTGGTTAACTAAGTTGGACTTTTCAACATAAACTTCCAACCAATCTCCAATTAGTTTGACTTGTCAAACTTACTTCAAATACACTTCAATGCACACCTCAATGCATACCTCACCCTTGCATCATTAACCTCTCCTAATCCGACATAGGCTATGCACGCCATAACCAATACTCGGGTGTTACAGAAAACCACAGCCGCTAACTCTAGGTCGTGCGTAGGATAATTCTGCTCATACGGCGACAACTGCCGAGAAGCATAAGCAATAACCTTTCCTTCCTACATCAATACACAACCGAGTCCAACTCCAGACGCATCGCAGTATATACTAAATTTATTACCCTCAACAGGCAATGTTAGGACTGGAGTTGTGGTCAGCTTTTGCTTCAACTACATAAAACTCCTGTCACAAGCAGCCGACCATATAAATTTCTCATTCTTCTGAATCAAGCGTGAGAGAGGAACTGCAATCTTTGAGAATCCCTCTATGAACTTTCGATAATAGCCAGCCAACCCGAGAAACCCACGCACCTCACGCACGTTTTTCGGCTGTGGCCAATCTCTGACCACCTGAATTTTACTCAGATCTACATAAATTCCTTCCTGTGATATGTATGGCCAAGAAAATTGACCTTGTCCAGCCAGAACTCGCACTTGGAGAACTTCGGATACAACTGGTGCTGACATAGAATCCTCAGAACTATCCTCAAGTGCTCGTCGTGTTCTTCCTTTGTTTTAGAATAAATTAAAATGTCTTCAATGAAAACAACGACGAACTTGTCCAGATACTCCTTAAAAACACGGTTCATCAGGTCCATAAACGCTGCAGGGGCATTAGTAAGTCCAAAAGACATAACAAGGAACTCATAATGCCCATACCTCGTTCGGAATGCTGTTTTCTGAATATCTTCCTTCAGGACCATCAACTGATAATAACCCGAGTGTAGGTCAATCTTGGAAAACACTCGGGCACCCTACAGTTGATCAAATAAATCATCTATCCGGGGTAGTGGATACTTATTCTTCACTGTAAGCTTATTCAGCTCTCTGTAATCCACGCACATCCTGAGAGTCCCGTCTTTCTTCTTGACGAATAGAACGGGCGCACCCCAGGGTGAAAAACTGGGTCGGATGAAACCCTTATCTAGTAGCTCCTCAAGCTGAGTTTTCAACTCTCTCAATTCAGCAGGCGCCAATCTGTATGGATTCTTAGACACTGGTGCGGAGCTCGGATATATATCAATGATAAATTCGATCTCCCTTTAAACTGCTCGTTGACCTTCATGGAATAGGAAATAGGCGATCCACTCAATCTGTTCATCGCCTGATAAGAAAACTCGGCTTTACCCGGGGGTCGAAAAGTCACAATCTCGGATTGACAATCGATGGTGACGAAGTGCTGTGAAAGCCAGTCTATCCCTAAGATAAGATCGTACCGCTCTATGCTCATAAATATCAGGCGAGCATAAAGGATAGTATCCCCCACTGAGACGACATTGCCCTGGAGAATACGATCTGACTGCATATGTTCTCCAGAAGGCAGCATCACTCTATACTCAAACTCTACTAACTCAGACGCTAACCCCAATCTAATCATACAAGTAGTTGAGATAAAAGAGTGCGTAGCTCCCGTGTCTATCAAAGAAAATACCGCTACGCCCATAATCAAAATAGTACCCGCTATCACTGAGGGCTGAGCCTCGTCGTCAGCATCACCAGACTCAATAAAGGCAAATATTCTCGGGGTCACTCTTCTTTGATCGGTAGCCGCCCTTGGATAGTTCTGAGCAAAATGGCCGACCTCTCCACATCTCTAACAACTGTTCGTGCCCAATCGACAAGCGCCGTAGTGTTCCTTCTGGCACTTAGGATAAACAGGCTTCTGAGCAGCGCCTTGGACTTGCTTCCCCTTGCCTTGATCGCCTTTACCATCATAGGACCTTTTTGCACCCCTTTTCTGTTGTTGTGGCTGTCCCTTCGGTTGCCAGCCCCCATTCTGAGGCCGTGGCTGTATCTCCCGAAAGAACCCTCTAGCTGGTTCTCTCGGTTTGGCATAACTCTGATCAACAGCCTCAATCTCAAGTGCCCTGGCCACAATCTCATCATAGGACACATTCCGCACCCCTGATATGGTAAGACTCTTCCGAATTTCTTGACCAAGTCCCTGCACAAATCTGCATATCTTGTCCTCATTAATACTGACCTGACGTGGCGCAAATCGGGACAGGGCCTCAAACTTCCTCACATACTCGACAATCGAACCAACCTGCCGCAATTGCATGAACTCTACCATTTTCGCCTCTCGTACTGTATGGCTGAAGTACTTGTCATAAAATACCATTCTGAAATGCTCCCAACTCATAATCGTCACATCGGTGGTTGCCTTGATGGAATCCCACCAGAATCGGGCATCTAGTGCTAAGTGATAAGTCACAAACGCAACCTTATCTCCATCATCTATACTTGCGTAAGTCAGCATATCTTCCATGGTTCGAATCCACTCCTCGGCTGAAGAGGGATCCGTAGATTACCCATTGAACACAGGAGGTTGGAGCTTCTGGAATTTCTCCATCCCTCGATTACCAGGAGTCGCTGTGTCTTGAGCTCTAATGCCCTCACGATCGATTAAGGTGCCTAGCTGCTGGGACTGTCTCTCCATTTGTTGAGCCTGTCGCTCCATGTGTTGGGACTGTTGGGCAATGAATCCCTTAAGCTGATCTATTATATTGTCTCGGTCATCTCGGTCATTTCCTCGATGCACCATTATTTTTTATAACTCCTATATAAAAGTTAAAATAAATACTCTAAGAAATCGAAATCAAATAAAGTATTAAACATACTTACAGTTGAGGAAGGATGTCCGCGTAGTGGCTGTGCAGTCGAGCAGTCTATAGAACCGTTTTTAAAATACGGGGGCTTTGATACCATAACTGTTGCGACCCTAACACTGTACCCTTATTTTCTCGTATTATTTTATTTTTATCCTTATAAACTTCGTAACATAAGAGCAGAATTTAAATCGTAGACTAAATCGTTAAAATCGTTCGAAAACTATTTTAAAACCATTTGAAGGAAACATAAAACATTTAAATGAAACATATAAAACAATTACAAAACAAATAAAACATCGGCCAACAAATGGAGGGGCAAAAGGGACATTTGTCCCATAAAAGGCAGGGGCGATCGATCGCCCCAATGCCAGGCGATCGATCGCCCATTGCAAAAACTGAGGGGCGATCGATCGCCCCTCATTGTGGCGATCGATCGCCCATACAAAATTGAGGGGCGATCGATCGCCCCATATATGGGCGATCGATCGCCGCACTCTCTGGAAAATCCATAGAGCGGCGATCGATCACGCCGATCGATCGCCATCGATCGGGATGTCCTCTGGAATCCGATTTCCAGAGGACTTACTTCCCATTTTTTTTTCTTATTTCCTTCCTGCACACATTCTTAAACACTTCACACTTTCATCCTTTTTATAACAACACTACACACCCATACAACCTTTGCTCCACTAATCATCCAAAAACCGACTCAAAATTTAACGAAATCATAAACAATTTCATAAAAATGAACCGCGTGGATCCATTTAAAAATCGAACATATCCCTATAAAGTAATTTACCAAGCAGTTATAAAATAAGTTTCCAAAGCGTTTAAAAATCTCGAAACATAAACCTATCCACTATCCAAAATTCCCAAACATCCTAATATGTTCAACTACACAATTTCTTCTACGACCTAACTATCGTGTCCCCAAAATACTTACATCCATCCCCACGGGTCAAAAGTGCATCGACTGCCTAGCGCACTCCCACGGGCCATCCTCCTTCGACTGCATCATTCTTCGGTGGAGGGATCTCGTCCTCACCTATATCAAGATCACCTACACCATAAAGACACCTATGAGATAAAAATCTCAGTAAATTCTACGTAAATGCCTATGCATGATCATGTATGCTCAATGCTATAAAAAAACGTCCATGTCATTTCATATATCAGTACGTGTCAGTCTATGGTTATCGGAAACGCTCGACAGATGGATAGGGCATGTCCAGTGGTTAGACAGCCCACACCATCTGAAGGGAGGAAAACCCGCTCACCACAGAACGCGGGGTCTGAACCTCATCCCCGATAACCCCATGCCATGGTTGTTTACATGATACTTTACTTGCCTTTACATGCATTTTCTTTTCATGAAATCAATGCATAAATTCATTTTTTCCTGACATTTAAAAACTATGATGCATGAGCATCTCAATATAAACATACCTAACGAGCATACCATCAAAACACTACAAATATCATCAAAACCGTCACAACGATCAACCTATAAAACAACCGAACCTAAACTACCCAACTAAAATAATTAGACAAAACAATGACCAACATAAACAACAAAGCACCAACGTATTCTCAACACGAATTCCGAGATATGGTGTAGGCCAATCGGCCACAGTAAGTCACGAGAACTTACCTCGCGCCCGTTGAAACTCAAGCTCTGTCCACGAGCGTTGTTCACCTATGGCAAATTTACAACAATCGTCGTTAAAACGAGTCCAAATCAACGAAACCTTAACTAAGGAAATCTCCTAAAACTCTAATTTAGCTCATTGAGGCATTTCATCGAGCAACTTACGCTCACCAATAACCAAAACTCCATTAATGGAGATTTCCAAGTTTTCCAACAACCCAAAACTCACATTAATGGCCATTAATCCGTCTAACCACCTTCAATGCCCATTAATACGTTCACAAAAGTTATAAATAGGGCAACCCTAGCCATTTCTAGCATAACTCGATTATTTCGCGAAAACCCTAAACGAAACCCTAATCGTTTTAACTCTCGAAAACTATGGATAAACTTTCCAAAAGCGTAGAACCTTACCTAGAGTGTCATTTGGAGGAGAAAACACGAAGAAAACGAGTCGATCGGAGGAAGAACGATCGTCGGAATGGAAAACGCCGTGAAGAAAGCTTCATGCCTGAGAGTTTCGCCCGAGAGAAGGAGAGGAATCGTGAAAATGAGGGAGAAAAGAGAAAATGTTACTTTTTATTAAAATTTCACTTGGCAAATTACCATTTTGCCCTTGCTTTGATTCTCAATTTGTTTCGTCATTTGTTTCGTTAATTAGCGAACGATTCGTTTTCTCCAAATTTTCTTAATTCACCAATAACTCCGACTTATTACTTGGGCCCTATTAAAACTATCCGTTCGCAAAACGGACCTCGTTTACTATTTTTACCAAAATATCCTTTATATTACGAGAAACGTAATTCTCGTAAAATTTAGCGTTACGACACCTAAAATTCCCTAAATTTTCTTAAAATCTATATTAATTATTAGGATCGTAATAATGCTTTCTTTTCGTAAAACAAACTTAATTTGACATATTTATAAAAATGTCATTGTATATTTTATTTACAAAATCCCGTAAAGGACCGGGTGTTACATGGATGTACTGAGAAAGATAATGAATAAGCTTCTGACATGATTTCCTTTCGTAACTCCTCATCTTTTGGGGCGTACTACCGGTTACTGAACTTCATAATTCCATCTTCTGAATATGCAAAATCAAATGAGTAATCATCAGTCATATTTTTCACTATATTATCTTTCTCCTTCGAATCTGCCTTCTGAGCTTCTTTGATCTTATGCAGAATGGTTGGTTGCACAGATAATTCTAAAAGCATGAATGCTAGTTTCGAGACTATCTCCAAATCAAATATCTGAATCTCCCTTTCTAGAGGAACTGACATATTCAAAATCGTGGATTGCATCGTCTTTGGCATCCTACTTAAAGCGTCTGCCACTGCATTAGCTTTTCCAGGATGATACTTGATCTCAAAATCATAATTTTTTACAAACTCCAGTTATCGTCTTTGTCTCATATTCAATTCCTTTTGAGTGAAGAGATATTAGGCAATCACCTTCCCGTCCTGCATCAATACGCATCCCAAGCCAATCTTGGAAGCATCGCAATATATACTGAACTTCCCGTCTTCCACCAGAAATATCAACAGAGGAGTTATGGTTAACTTATGCTTCAAAGTCTGAAAACTCTTCTCACAATCTTCAGACCATTCATACTTCACATTCTTATTCGTTAAGCTGGTCAAAGGCTTTGTAATAATAGAAAACTCCTCAATAAATCTCCTGTAATATCCTGCCAGGCCTATAAAACTAGCATTTCTCGGCTGTGGCCATTCTTTCATGGTTTGTATTTTGGCTGGATCCACTGAAACACCTTCCTTGGAGATAACGTGACCCAGAAAATTAACTCTGTCTAACCAGAATTCACACTTAGAGAATTTGGAATATAGCTGATGCCGCTTCAGAGTAGATAAAACTGCCTTCAGATGTTCTGCGTGTTCTTCTTCATCCCGAGAATAAACTAAAATATTATTGATAAAGACGATCACAAACTTATCCAGAAAATCCTTGAATACTATGTTCATCAAATCCATAAAGGCCGCTAGAGCATTCGTCAACCCAAACGACATTACTAGAAACTCGTAATGCCCGTAACGATTCCTGAACGCCATCTTTGGGATATCTTCTGCTTGGACTTTCAATTGATAATAGCCCGAGCGTAAGTCAATCTTTGAAAATACTCGGGCCCCCTGTAGTTGATCAAATAAATCGTCGATCTTTGGTAACAGATATTTATTCTTGATGGTCAGCTTATTTAAGTCCTTGTAATCAACACACATTCTCAAAGAACCGTTCTTCTTCTTAACAAATAGCACTGGAGCACCCCAGGGAGAAACACTCGGGCGTATAAAGCCCTTATCTACTAACTCCTTCAGTTGAGCCTTCAACTCCTTCAATTCGATTGGCACCATGCAGTACGGGTTCTTAGATACTGGCGCAGAGCCAGGATAGACATCAATCGTGAACTCCATCTCTCTATTAGGAGGTAAGCCCGGTAAGTCATCCAAGAAAACCTCTAGAAACATGGGTAACACCCGTGTCGATCAATGTATATGCCGCTATGTTACATATAAGAATTGTACATGAAACAACTGAAGGCTACACAACTTCTTCATCTTCGATCAAGACAAAGATCCTTAGAGTAGCATCTGGTTGCCTTTTGTCTTGCATGGGACAATCCTTAACTTGGTGACCTTCTTTGTTGCATATGAAACATCGGCCTATAAATAATCTGCACTCCTCAAAATGAGGCCTCTTGCATAACTGGCATACAGAAGTCTGAGGAACCTCTTGTGGTCGCTTGCTTTTTTCTTGACCCGTCATTGCTTCATTTGGCCTTTTGACACCCCTTTGTGGTTGCCACTGTTTATTCTGTGGCTGTGGTTGCACCTCCTTGAAGAATTTCCTTGACCGTTCTCACTACCTTTGGAACTTCATTTCCATCTCTTCAATATCAAGAGCCTTGGCCACCACCTTAGAATATGGTACGCCACGAATACCAGCAGTTGTTACCCCTCTGTAAATTTTCATCTTCAGGCCTTGCGTGAAGTGATTCACCTTGAGTTCATCGGTGCTCACCAGGTGACTAGCGAAACGGGATAAGGCTTCAAACTTACGGATGTACTCCGTAACTGTCTCATACTGGCGTAGTTGTACAAATTCAATCATCTTGTTGGTCCGAGTTGTGTGGCTGAAATACTTTCCATAGAACACCTCTTTGAACCGCTCACAAGGCATGTTTCTCACATCGGTAGTGGTTTTGACGGTGTCCCACCAAAAACTGGCATCCTTCTCAAGGTGGAATACTGCACATGAAACTTTTTCATTCTCCTTCAGTTTGGCATAGTCGAACATATTTTCCATCTTCCGGATCCACTCTTCAGCACTAGTGGGATCCGCTGATTGTCCGTCAAAGATCGGAGGTCGGAGTCGCCTAAACCTTTCACCACTATGATCACTGGAGGCGCTAAACTTAGAGTTTCCTTGGCCATTTCTGTTCATAACTCTTGCCAGTAGCTGGGATTGCAGCTCAACTAGAGCTATCAGTCGATCAATAGTGTTGTCTCTGTTGTCCATTCCTCGTCTTTGTTCTCTCAGCATTTTGAAATTCTTGAACAAAATATAAACATAAGAAACTATCTAATGACATTACATAATCTTAAATACTTACAGTCGATGGAGTGTCTTCATGCGGCGGTTTATGCTGGTAAGCAGTCTAAAGAAACGATTTTAAAACCTGAGGGCTTTGATATCATTTATAACGAAACTTTTTTCCAGTAAGATATTGTTCGCTCTGGGGATTGGGTCATAACCCAATATCCTCCCCTCATGGATTTGTATGGCGAGGAGACTTCCTAGTCGGTCACCCAACATGGTACTGCTTTCACCGGAACACTTTTAACTTCGGAGTTGTTATAGGATCCGTTGCCAATTGTGTTCCAAAATGCATCTTACTTTTTAGGGAGAGTTCCTTTACATATGTTTCATTGCGATGTGGTATTGTGACAAGCCCCTCTCGGTTTTCACAATAGATCGATAGCCCCCTTTCGGGCCACATCTCTTTCCCCCCAAGCGATGTGGTATTGTGACAAGCCCCTCTCGATCTGCACAATAGATCGATAGCCCCATTTCCAGTTTGATAGCCCCTTACTTTACGAAGATTTTCCACTTATTTCGAAGGATTTAAATGTTCCAAAAAAAAATGTCAAGTCCCGTGACGGCCTTCGGGTCGTTATATTTTTACCACTTTAAAACAGTCTCCACGAATCACCAGTGTGACGATTCAAAAATATTGTTACATACATAGGTAACTATAGACAAAATAATTCACTACCATTTTTTATAGAAAATAATCTCAGTGAAAAGAAAGTCACTCACAGACCTTTACACGTTGATTGCCCATCATAAGAGAATGACGATGACCTGTAAATCTAGTCTGTCAGATGAGTAAGAAAAAAATATTGTCTGAGAACTAGTTGAATGTGTATCGATCGTAGAACAACAAACACACTGGCCAAGTGTTTGGAATTCGAACGTAAGGACACATCATCACTATTTCAACTCAACGTCGCGTGTACAAACAAAACACGTTCTTGTAGCATGTACACAAAACCGACCTCGAGTTGCTTTGGCAACAACACAACCCAAAGTAACCAGAGGCCCGTTCTACATATAGATATATTGACTAAAACGAAATACCACACATGCATAAAGTAAACGTATTAAACTATCGTATGTATAGTATGAAAAATAACATGCTATTGTACAGACCATGTCGGGTTTACGTGTGATATCTCACAAAATATTAGTTTTGAAAATCTTGATTTGCATTCAGCAAAATATAAAAATTCCTACTTCGACAACGATCACTTTTCTTACCAATATGAACGACATTCTCAGGAACAATCTCATAATCAATGACATCGTCAGAACTTATACAAAACTAATGTGAGGAATCCTTTTCTAAAATGTTAGGAAAAAGTGGATGAGTTTTATACCGGAACTAGGAACCTAACCCAAGAGATCAACGACCAAAAAAACCTCCAAGAAATTGAATGGACAGTTGACCACACCTTGCAGTGGATGACCTATGCTTCGTAGCTGCCGATTTACTCTGTAGCGGTTTACCGTGCACTCTTCCACGCAATCTACCTTGTAATTTCCAATGCGATCTACCTAACAGTTTACCTATCTATTGATCGTGCCCTGGAAAGGTCATTCGGACAACGTTTTCAATGACGGATCTCACGCAAAAATTTTTCCCTTTTGACGATTTTTGTCCCCCAGTCGATCCAAAACCTTACACAAACTACAGATCTACCCAAATAATGCTGAACATTTATGCTTCGGCTTCACAAAAATCAAAGTAACCCTCCGTGAAATAACCCTTCTTTATAAAATAGGGTATAAGTTTTTAATTTTATTTATTTATTTAATATACATTCTATAAAATAATATAGGAAAAAGTTCAATTTAGCCCCAACGTATGGGGTCAATGGTCAATTGGCCCCTAACATTTATTTTTGACCCAATCAGCCCCTATCATTTACTTCGTTTGCAATTCAAACCCTCAAGTCAATTTTCTCTTTAAAATTCCAAAGTACCATTCCCCAGTCGATCCAAAACCTTACACAAACTACAGATCTACCCAAATAATGCTGAACATTTATGCTTCGGCTTCACAAATCAAAGTAACCCTCCGTGAAATAACCCTTCTTTATAAAATAGGTATAAGTTTTTAATTTTATTTATTTATTTAATATACATTCTATAAATAATATAGGAAAAGTTCAATTTAGCCCCAACGTATGGGGTCAATGGTCAATTGGCCCCTAACATTTATTTTTGACCCAATCAGCCCCTATCATTTACTTCGTTTGCAATTCAAACCCTCCAGTCAATTTTCTCTTTAAAATTCCAAAAGTACCCTTCTCTCTCTCTCTCTCTCTCTCCCCTTCTCTGTAACACCCGACATTTTCAGCCAGGTGATTTTCTTAACGGAATCAACGGTCACCTCTTTACTCGACCTTTTATATAGTTAATTTTAATGCCAAAGCTTACTGGATTCTATTTGTGTGATGGCAGTGTGGTAATTAATGAGAAACTTAGTTGATATAAAATTGAAATGGAAACCTTAAACCTCACTGTAGCCGACATTCTCCATTCAACGACTTTCCTCTCCCGAGCTCTCGCTCTCTGCCTGCTAGTCATCTTTCCTCCGACGACCGATTCCTTTGCCTTTTCTCAGCTACTCTACGCTCATGGTATGGGTTAGACAATGTAGTTGTCAGTTATTTGTTAGGTACTATTTTCAGCTTGATGTTGGAGTTTAGTTCTCCAATGGCCGAGTAACATTAGTACCATTTATATTCTGGATTTAGCAATGTCATTCCGAATCGATTATAGACATTTATCACACCAACTCAGATTAATCGTTAGTTGAACCTAGCTCTTTCGATTTTAGGATTTCAGACTGCACACAGAGAACTAGACTAAGGGATTCGAGAATGACTTTAACTGCAGATTCTAGGATAATATTTAGTTAGGACTGTTCTAGCTTTGATTTCAGAACATTTAGGATCTATATTGACTCTGAGATGTGAAATGATATCAGGTGAAGAGAATTGAAGTGTAGTGCACGACTTTGCTAAGGAAGCCAGATAAGTGAATGTATTAAGATTCCCGGCCATTAGGGCCCTACATCTTAAGGGTACTAAATTAGTTATGTGTTTGATGTTTATTTTAAGTTAGTAAGATGGTTTGTACTTGGATGATTTACGGATGTTTGAGAACCATATTATGTGATGTTCTGATAGAGTCTATGAAGTCAACTGTCTAGTATGATATTTCCATAGTCTGATGATTTAAGAACACTCATGTCATGCATCATGATTTACTTCTCAAGCATATGAAAATGATTTATGAGCATGTATTTCCCATGAACAAGACATGAGAATGAAAATGAAACTTATGCAACTGGATTAAGCGAGAGTTGGGGGCGGATTGACCTAAGCCACAGTCCAAAGAGGGACCATGAAAACGACCCGAAAGGGAATATGATCAAAATAACTGTCAATCCCCCTTTCATGGCACAAATCCTCCCTTAATCTATATGATGAAAGTGATGAACAAGAATACGAATAAGGAACAAGAAAAGAGCATGAAAAGAATACGATTATGATTTTCTCTCAACTGTGCATTCACGAATACATGTTAGTTGCATTCCTTACTAAGCATTAGACTTATAGTTTAAATCTTATGATGTGGTGACGAGATATCAGGTGAGGATTCCAAAGTTAATGAGAATGTCGAGTTTGGTTGCTGAAAGGTGTTCAGATCCTGTGGCTGTATGGCGATTATGACCCGTGAATATGTTCATTTTATGTCAGTAAGACTTATGAGAAAACTGATGCCTAAGTAGGATATGACCATATTTTAATTTGGACCTGAAATTATCTGATTCAACTTCTGAGTTTGAGGATGATTGTAAGAACCTAGGATATTCTGTTTTATATGAGTCTTCCGCTTACGTATCCTAAACAAGTCTATGACATTTATTCGTTTAAGGTTTATGTCTATCAAGTTGAAATTTGTGAGAGTCGAGAATTCCCTGTTGGCTGTAGTTGTTTGATGATTATTGTGTTTTACTGCTAAATGATAGGAGCTGGATGAGTGTATCATCCGGCTGACATTGTCGTCTAGTGACCGGTAGATGTAGTGTATTTGAGTCACCGGATGATGTAAACGTTATTTTGTCGTCTAGTGACCGGTAGATGTAGTGTATTTGAGTCACCGGATGATGTAAACGTTATTTTGTCGTCTAGTGACCGGTAGATGTAGTGTATTTGAGTCACCGGATGATGTAAACGTTATTTTGTCGTCTAGTGACCGGTAGATGTAGTGTATTTGAGTCACCGGATGATGTAAACGTTATTTTGTCGTCTAGTGACCGGTAGATGTAGTGTATTTGAGTCACCGGATGATGTAAACGTTATTTTGTCGTCTAGTGACCGGTAGATGTAGTGTATTTGAGTCACCGGATGATGTAAACGTTATTTTGTCGTCTAGTGACCGGTAGATGTAGTGTATTTGAGTCACCGGATGATGTAAACGTTATTTTGTCGTCTAGTGACCGGTAGATGTAGTGTATTTGAGTCACCGGATGATGTAAACGTTATTTTGTCGTCTAGTGATATTCTGTTTATATGAGTCTTCCGCTTACGTATCTAAACAAGTCTATGACATTTATTCGTTTAAGGTTTATGTCTATCAAGTTGAAATTTGTGAGAGTCGAGATATTCCCTGTTGGCTGTAGTTGTTTGATGATTATTGTGTTTTACTGCTAATGATAGGAGCTGGATGAGTGTATCATCAGGCTGACGTTGAGTATTTACTCACCGGATGATGTCGAGTATTTTACTCACCGGATGATGTTGAGTATTTTACTCACCGGATGATGTAAACGTCATTTTGTCGTCTAGTGACCGGTAAAAGTAGTGTATTTGAGTCACCGGATGATGTAAACGTTATTTTGTCGTCTAGTGACCGGTAGATGTAGTGTATTTGAGTCACCGGATGATGTAAATGTTATTTTGTCAGTCTAGTGACCGGTAGATGTAGTGTATTTGAGTCACCGGATGATGTAAACGTTATTTTGTCATCTAGTGACCGGTAGATGTAGTGTATTTGAGTCACCGGATGATGTAAACATTATTTTTGTTGTCTAGTGACCGGGCGATGTAGTGTATTTCTAATATCGTGTGATGTTTAATGAGTTACGCGAAGTGCACGTGATAGATCGGATGATGTGTACCCTATCAGCCGTTGCATGCAAACCCATGCAGCTCGAGCAGAATCACGTCGAGTGATTTGAGGGCATTCCTTCTCTGCCCGATTATGTCATGGATCTGATCACCGAGCATAGTCGCTCGATTCTGTGAACTAATGAGTTGTTAAATTAGTGAAAGAGTGGAGTTTTGAATGGTTTAGTTTTGTCAGATGATCTGTGGTCTGCGAGTCAATGTTTTAAGTTCTAAGTATAAAAAAAAATAATACTAATAATGAACAATGTGCAGAAAGTAAGAATTAACTGATTAAGAAAGTCATGAATTACGTGACGACTCAAACTGGGATCGTTACAATTATGGTATCAAAGCAAAACCGGGTTCTAAAATCGATTCTGCAGACTGCCTCCCAACACAGATTGCCACCTGAGTACACTCCAGCAACTGTAAGTATTTACGTTTTTAGGTAATGTCATTATGTTAAGATGCATTTATGAATATTTGTTTAGGAATCTCAAAATGGTAAGAGGTCAGCAAAGAGAGGCTAATGAGGGTAGCAATGCCATATCTCAGTTGACAGAGTTGGTTATGCGCCAATCTCGCCAGATCGAATAGCTGATGGCTGCTAGAGAAGAACAAGCGAATTCTAGTACTAATGCAACTTATGATCATGGTGGTGATCGTTTTCACCGACTTCGACCCCTGACATTCAATGGTCGAGTTTCGGATCCTGTTTATGCTGAGGAATGGATTCAGAAGATGGAAGACATGTTCAAGTAGGCAAAGGTTGAGGAAGGGGACAGGGTAACATATGCCGTTTTCCACCTGGAATTGGATGCAAGACATTGGTGGGATTCAATCCAGAGCACCGTTAATGCAGGATTTATGACCTGGGAAATGTTTAAGACTGCTTTCTTCGACAAGTATTTCAGTAGGACTATTCGGGCCAACAAGAAGAAAGAGTTCATGAGTTTACGTCAGTTTGGCTCTGTGACAGATTACATATGTAAGTTTGAGGCTTTATCTCGGTTTGTACCCAGACTGATAGAAGATGATGAGGATAAGATCCACCAATTTGTTCAAGGACTGAAACCAAGTCTGTATATGAGAGTAAAGACTGCTGGAATACATAATGTAACTTATGCCGAAGTGATAGCTAAGGCTCTAGAACTGGAAGAGGCTGAGATATCGACATATGCGCAGCGCGAACCATCAAGGAAGTTTACTAAAGCGAGGTTGAGATATCGACATATGCGCAGCGCGAACCATCAAGGAAGTTTACTAAAGAGGCTCAGCCGCCGCCACGTCAGAACAAAGGATGGCAACCGCAACAGAACAGGGGACCACAACAACAACAGCAAGGTATAAAGAGACCCTTCAATCCAAATGATGATCAGAAAAAAGGAAAACGACCATTAGCCCCTCTATGCTCCAACTGCCAGAAGAACCACCATAGCGAGTGCAAGCTGCACTCTGGCCATTGCTACAGATGTGACAAGGTCGGACATATAGTCAGAGATTGCCCCATGCCACCTGATCCAAATCGAGCAAGAGTAATGCCCCGAGTCTTTGCCATGATGGAAGATGAAGATGCCATGCAGCATACGATCATAACAGGTACAATTATGATTTGTGATATTTCTGCTTATACACTTATAGACACGGGAGCCACACACTCATTTATTGCAACCTTATTTACGCGTAAGCATAAGCTAGAGTACTTACCAACTGATAGGCCATATAGTGTGATGTTACCAACAAGAAAGTCCTTGTATTCTGAGCAGATAATGAGAGGTGATATTGTGTCCTTAGGAGATAAGAAGTTATATGTGGAACTAATTGTAATTGACATGAAGGGATATGAAGTTATATTAGGAATGGATTGGTTATCCAGACATTATGCCACGATAAGTTGTAGGTCAGGATTAGTTGAGTTTCGACCCCCAAATGGAGATCGGTACACCTTCCAAGCTATACCAAAAATAAGTAAGATACCGATTATATTCTCACTGGAGACTCAACGGATGTTGAGAGGTGGTTGTGAAAGTTACTTAGCCAGTATAATGGATACTCGGGTGAGGAATAAGATAGAATTACAAGATATTTCTATAGTCCGAGAGTTCCCTGAAGTATTCTTGGATGATTTGCCAGGATTACTACTTGATAGAGAAATATAGTTTGTGATTGATACTTATCTTGAGGCATTACCTGTGTTTAAGAATCCTTACCGTATGGAACCTGTTGAGCTGAAGGAATTAAAATTTCAACTGCAGGAATTAGTGGACAAGGGGTTTATACGCTCTAGTAGTTCTCCCTGGGGTGCACCTGTACTATTTGTTAAAAAGAAAGATGGTTCCTTAAGGATGTGCATTGACTACAGAGAACTGAATAAGTTGACAATTAAGAACAAGTACCCCTTGCCCCGAATTGACGACTTGTTTGACCAATTACAAGGAGATAAAGTGTTTTCAAAGATTGACTTGCGTTTGGGGTACTACCAACTAAGGTTAAGGAGGAAGATATACCAAAGACAGCCTTCAGGACCTGCTATGGACATTATGAATTCCTTGTAATGTCGTTTGGGCTAACCAATGCACCTGCAACTTTTATGGATTTGATGAACCGAGTGTTTCGTGAATATCTGGATAAGTTTGTGATTGTATTCATAGATGATATTCTTATATACTCACAGACTGAAGCTGACCACGGAGAACACTTAAGAGTAGTTTTGACAACCCTGAAACAGCAACAACTTTATGCCAAGTTGTCCAAGTGTGAGTTCTGGTTGGGTAAGATTAACTTCTTAGGCCATTTCATCTCTGCTGAAGGTATATCAGTAGATCCAACCAAGATTCAGGCTGTTAAGGACTGGCCACAGCCAAGGAATGTCAGTTAAGTCCGTAGTTTTCTTGGTTTGGCAGGCTATTATAGGAAGTTTATTAAAGGATTTTCTATGATAGCTAAGCCTTTAACAAGTTTGACTAAGAAGGACACCAAGTACTCTTGGACTGAAGCTTGTGAAGAAGGCTTCCAAACACTTAAGCTGAAGTTAACGACAGTCCCTCTTTTGACACTCCCAGTTGAGGAAGGAAAGTACAGTGTCTATTGTGACACTTCTAAAGTTGGTTTGGGGTGTGTCTTGATGCAGGAAGGCAAGGTTGTAGCATATGCTTCTAGGCAGCTAAAGAGTTATGAACAGAATTACCCCACTCACGATTTAGAGTTAGCCGCAGTTGTTTTCGCTTTAAAGATTTGGAGACACTATTTATATGGTCAATAGTGTGAGGTGTTTTCTGACCATAAAAGCCTGAAGTACCTTTTCACCCAAAAAAAGTTAAACATGAGACAAAGACGTTGGTTGGAGTTTGTAAAGGATTATGACTTCGAAATTAAATATCACCCGGGTAAGGCCAATGCTGTGGCTGATGCATTAAGCAGAGTGTCAACAACAATGCACCCCGCTGTATCAACCATGTCTGTATCATTATGGAAGGAAGTTTAGAAGTTCGAGTTGGAAATAGTTCCTGAGTTGTCAACCTTACTCGCCGATTTATCTATTCGACCAACTATTTTGGACAGGATCAAGGAGGCACAGCAAAAGGATTCGAAGGAGAATAATAGTATGATGAGTAAGTTAAAAGACGCCTCTCCTGAGTTTAGCCTCTCTAATGATGGTATTTTGAAATTTAGGAATCGATGGTATATTCCATGCGAAGAGGAATTACGTAAGTTGATCTTGACCGAGGCTCACTCGTCTCCCTTCTCTGTACATCCTGGTAGCACCAAGATGTATCGAGACTTGAAGTTACATTATTGGTGGCCAAATTTAAAGAGAGATGTGGCTAAATTTGTTGAGTCATGCATGGTATGCCAGCAAGTTAAAGCAGAACACCAATGCCCAGGAGGTACTCTTCAACCCTTACCGATCCCTGAATGGAAATGGGAAAACATTGCTGTAACACCCGAGTTAACGGCCAGGTGACTTTCCTAACTGTTTTAACGGTCATAAATATTTAATCTCCGCAGTTTAGGATTTTATGCCAAGCTTAATTAATTACATGTGGATCTAAACTAGGTTGAGTGGCAAAGTTGTAATATTGGAGGATTGAGGCCAGTATTTAAAGGAAAAGGAAAGGGATCCAAACCTCATTTAAACCACTGTAGCCGACACTTTCCTCTTCGGCGATTTCTTCTCTCCCAAGCTCTTGCTCTCTGCTATCAGTGTCTTCCTCGCCGATGACCGGTTTCTAGCCCGCATTCCTCTGCGAATCCGCACCCGAGGTATGAAATGGACAATGTAGTTATCTGTTAGTGTTTGGAGCTCTGTTTTCAGCTCGGCATTTGAACTCGGATTTTATCAATGGCTGAGTAGTATTAGAACATTTTAGAATCTGAGAGTAATAATGTTAACCCGAATCGATTCTGGACATCTTAAGTAACCAACTCAGATTTAATCGATAGTAGAACCTGTTTGTTTTATTTTGGATTTCAGATTCTGCACAGTATATCAAACCAAGGATTCGGGAACAACTTTAGCTAATAGATCCTAGGATGATTTATGAGTAGAGTTTAGGATTTTGATTTAACTACTGTAATGCACATGTTTTAGGTGAAGAAGTTGAAGAGAAGAGGTCCAGATTTGCTAAGGAGACCAGGTAAGTGAATGTATAGGTTTCTCGGTCATTAGGACCCTACATCAGAGGATACTAAGTAGAATGTTATGTGATGATTTGAAACTCCCTTATGCTGATGTCTAGTGTTCTTGATGACGTTTCCCTTATGCTGATGTCTAGTGTTCTTGATGACGTTTAGTTTGAAAGTAATATTTCATGATGGATAATGCTCTGCTCTATAGCTTGATGTTTTGAGAGTTTCCGTGTTCATGCATCATGAAAGTTTTATGCATATGAAAATGTTTTATAAGCATGTTTTCTCGTGAACAAGACAAGATGATAAAATCCCTGCAACGTGGTTGAGTGAGGGTTGGGAGTGGTTCGGCGTATGTCACAGTCCAAAGAAGGACATATGTATACGACCCGCAGTAGGGACCATGATCAAAATCACTGTCGAACCCCCTTTACCGGCACAAATCCTCTCTCATTCCACACAACTTAAATGATGATTATGAACAATGAACACGAATGATGAATATGAATCATGATTATGAATGATGATTATGAACAAGAAAAGACTTATGACCATGTTTTTCTCTGAATTATGCATTCATGCACTCATGTTAGTGTTGCGTTCCTTACTAAGCATTAGGCTTATAGTTGAACCTTATGATGTAAGTGAAGAGACTACAGGTGAAGATACTAATTTCAAAGAGGATATCTAAAGCTGGTTGCTGGAGGATACTCAAAGTGACAGTGCGGGACTGGAAAGACGATTATGACCCCTGGTTATTGCTCCCTTATGTCAGTAAGAAGATAAGAACTGGAATTATGTAGGATAGTGTTAGTATTGTCTGAGTTAACTTTTGAGTCTGGGATTTGATATGTGGATATGTTCCCTTTTAAAGGATTTATGTCATGCAAGTCTTCCGCTATTTATACTCTGAATGAATTTGTTATACCAGTAAGAGCCTTTCTCAGCTAAGTTGTGTTATGTGAAAGTTGGATGAATCTTTTAGGTAGGAGTTTTCTGCCGGAAGATGTGTTTTTCTTCTATCGGTAGAAGTAAGTATATTTTGTCGTCTAGCGATCGGCAGATATAGAGTATTTAGCCATCGGAAGATGAAAGTGCTATTTTGTCGTCTAGCGATCGGTAGATGTAGAGTGTTAGCCATCGGATGATGAAAGTGCTATTTTGTCGTCTAGCGATCGGCAGATGTAGAGTGTTAGCCATCGGATGAGATGATGAAAGTGCTATTTTGTCATCTAGCGATCGGCAGATGTAGAGTGTTTAGCCATCGGATGATGAAAGTATAGTTTTGTCGTCTAGCGATCGGCAGATGTGGAGTGTTTAGTGATCGGATGATATAGAGCTTGTAAGCTATCGGAAGATGTCTTAGATGAACACGTGAATTTCACATGTCTATCGGTAGATGTTTTAATTGGTCACACGAGATGCACGTGATCGTCGGTCGATGCGAGTATTTGCATCTGCCGATAGGTGTTTAAATGAGTCATGTGGGGTGCACGTGCCATCCGGAAGACGCAATGTCTATCGGTTGATGCATGCAGACCCATGCAACTTGTACGTCGATTGGGAGCACGTACGAGGGACTAATTTTCCATCCGTTAAGTTGAAGTCTTTAAGCCTGTTAGGTATACTGTTATCGAAAAAAAAAATGAGAAGGAGAAAAGAGTTCAAATATGAATTAAAGTTTTATGTAAAGTCAAGAATTTCGTGACGATCCTCCCCGGGTTGTTACAATTGCCATGGATTTTGTAGTAAGATTACCAAAGACAATCAAAGGACATGATAGTATTTGGGTTGTGGTAGACAAAATGAAAAAATCAACACACTTTATACCAGTAAGAATGACCTTTTCAATGGACCAGCTTGCTAACCTATACATTCAAGAAATTATCAGATTGCATGGGATTCCCTTATCTATTGTCTCCGATCGTGATCCTCGATTCACCTCAAGATTTTGGCAAAGTTTGTAAGGCACATTAGGAACAAAGTTATCCTTCAGCACTACTTTTCACCCTCAAACCGATGGTCAATCCGAGAGGACTATTCAGATACTTGAAGATATGTTGAGAGCTTGTGTGTTAGAATTTCAGACATCATGAAGTCGATACCTACCTTTGATTGAGTTTTCTTATAACAATAGTTACCAGTCCACCATTGGAATGACACCTTATGAATCACTTTATGGCAGAAAATGCAGGTCACCTTTGTACTGGGATGAGGTCGGTGAAGCAAAACTCCTTGGTCCCGAGATCTTGCAACAGATGTCAGACAAGATTGACATTATTAGGAAAAGAATGATTACTGCACAAAGCCGACAGAAAAGTTATGCAGACCAAAGGAGAAGAGACCTAGTGTTCTCTATAGGTGATGAAGTTTTTCTAAAGATTTCACCATTTAAAGGAGTTTTAAGATTTGTTGGACCATTCCCTGTCTTGGAGAGGATCGACAGCACAGCTTATAGACTAAAATTGCCCCTATCACTGGATAAAGTTCACAATGTCTTTCATGTGTCAATGTTGAGAAAATGCATACGGGATCCTACACAAGTTGTTAAGTCAGTGGATATCGAAATTGAGCCAACACTAATGTATGAGGAGAAGCCAGTGCAAATTTTGGAATCTGCTGTAAAACTCTAAGGAATAAGAAAATTCCATTGGTTAAGGTCTTATGGACAAATCATGGAATTGAAGAAGCCACATGGGAACGACGGCAAGATATGTTGGACAAATATCCGAAGCTCTTTGCTTGATCAATTTTTGAGGACGAAAATTTTGTTTAAGGAGGGGTAGATGTAACACCCGACATTTTCAGCCAGGTGATTTTCTTAACGGAATCAACGGTCACCTCTTTACTCGACCTTTTATTTAGTTAATTTTAATACCAAAGCTTATTGGATTCTATTTGTGTGATGACAGTGTGGTAATTAATGAGGAACTTAGTTGATATAAATTTGAAATGGAAACCTTAAACCTCACTGTAGCCGACATTCTCCCTTCAGCGACTTTCCTCTCCCGAGCTCTCGCTCTTTGCCTGCCAGTCATCCCTCCTCCGACGACCGATTCCTTTGCCTTTTCTCAGCTACTCTACACTTAAGGTATGAGTTAGACAATGTAATTGTCAGTTATTTGTTAGGTTCTGTTTCCAGCTTGGTGTTGGAGTTTGATTCTCCAATGGCCGAGTAACATTAGTACCATTTATATTCTGGATTTAGCAATGTCATTACGAATCGATTTTAGACATTTATCACACCAACTCAGATTAATCGTTAGTTGAACCTAGCTGTTTCGGTTTTAGGATTTCAGACTGCACATAGAGAACTAGACTAAGGATTCGAGAATGACTTTAACTGCAGATTCGAGGATAACATTTAGTTAGGACTGTTCTAGCTTTGATTTCAGAATATTTAGGATCTATATTGACTCTGAGATGTGAAATGATATCAGGTGAAGAGGTTTGAAGTGTAGTGCACAATTTTGCTAAGGAAGCCAGGTAAGTGAATGTATTAAGATTCCCGGCCATTAGGGCCCTACATCTTAAGGGTACTAAATTAGTTATGTGTTTGATGTTTGTTTTAAGTTAGTAAGATGGTTTGTACTTGGATGATTTATGGATGTTTGAGAACCGTATTATGTGATGTTTTGATAGAGTCTATGAAGTCAACTGTCTAGTATGATATTTCCATAGTCTGATGATTTAAGAACACTCATGTCATGCATTATGATTTACTTCTCAAGCATATGAAAATGATTTATGAGCTTGTATTTCCCATGAACAAGATATGAGAATGAAAATGAAACTTATGCAACTGAATTAAGCGAGGGTTGGGGGCAGGATTGACGCAAGCCTTAGTCCAAAGAGGGACCATGAAAACGACCCGAAAGGGAATATGATCAAAATCACTGTTAATCCCCCTTTCACGGCACAAATCCTCCCTTAATCCATATGATGAAAGTGATGAACAAGAATACGAATAAGGAACAAGAAAAGAGCATGAAAAGAATATGATTATGATTTTCTCTCAACTGTGCATTCACGAATACATGTTAGTTGCATTCCTTACTAAGCATTAGACTTATAGTTTAAATCTTATGATGTAGGTGACGAGATATCAGGTGAGGATTCCAAAGTTAATGAGGATGTCGAGTTTGGTTGCTGAAAGGTGTTCAGGGTGCAATCCTGTGGCTGGATGGCGATTATGACCCGTGAATATGTTCATTTTATGTCAGTAAGACTTATGAGAAAACTGATGCCTAAGTAGGATAGGACCATATTTTAATTTGGACCTGAAATTGTCTGATTCAACTTCTGAGTTTGAGGATGATTGTAAGAACCTAGGATATTCTGTTTTATATGAGTCTTCCGCTTACGTATCCTGAACAAGTCTATGACATTTATTCGTTTAAGGTTTATGTCTATCAAGTTGAAATTTGTGAGAGTCGAGACATTCCCTGTTGGCTATAGTTGTTTGATGATTATTGTGTTTTACTGCTGAATGATAGGAGCTGGATGAGTGTATCATCCGGCTGACGTCACCGTATGATGTTGAGTATTTTACTCACCGGATGATGTCGAGTATTTTACTCACCGGATGTTTTACTCACCGGATGATGTAAACGTCATTTTGTCATCTAGTGACCGGTAGAAGTAGTGTATTTGAGTCACCGGATGATGTAAACGTTATTTTGTCGTCTAGTGACCGGTAGATGTAGTGTATTTGAGTCACCGGATGATGTAAACGTTATTTTTTCGTTTAGTGACCGGTAGATGTAGTGTATTTGAGTCACCGGATGATGTAAACGTTATTTTTGTCAGTCTAGCGACCGGACGATGTAGTGTATTTCTAATGTCGTGTGATGTTTAATGAGTCACGCGAAGTGCACGTGATAGATCGGATGATGTGTACCCTATTAGTCGTTGCATGCAAACCCATGTAGCTCGAGCAGAATCACGTCGAATGATCTGAGGGCATTCCTTCTCTGCCTGATTATGTCATGGATCTGATCACCGAGCATAATCGCTTGATTCTGTGAACTAATGAGTTGTTAGATTAGTGAAAGAGTGGAGTTTGGATGGTTTAGTTTTGTCAGATGATCTGTGGTCTGCGAGTCAAGTTTTAAGTTCTAAGTATAAAAAAAAAATAATACTAATAATGAACAAGGTGCAGAAAGTAAGAATTAACTGATTAAAAAAGTCATGAATTACGTGACGACTCCAACTGGGATCGTTACATTCTCTATGTTAGAAGTTTTGTTCTTATACCTTTAATGGCGGATTCGAGTTTTTTCACTTTTTCAGACCCAACACGAGAGAGCAGACAACTGTGCTCTTCGCGCAGAGAACGACAAGATCAGATGTGAAAACATTGCAATTAGAGAAGCGCTCAAAAATGTGATTTGTCCATCTTGTGGTGGACCTCCCAATACCGAAGATTCCTATTTCGATGAGCAGAAACTTCGTATGGAAAATTTCCAATTGAAACAAGAGGTTTCTCTCTCTTTCCCCTTCCCTCTCTCTATATAAAATCTGGTTTGGTTTCTCTTGTTTGAGTTGTCTTCTCTGGTTTTCTTCTTCTTTAGCTCGACAGAGTTTCCAGTATTGCAGCCAAGTACATAGGCAGGCCAATTTCCCAGCTCCCTTCTGTTCATCCTGTTCCCATTTCATCTCTAGAGCTATCAATGGGTAATTTTGGAGTTCCTCCCAATTCTCTAGATCTTGATATTCTTCCAGGAATCCCACCCACAGGCCAATCTTTACCATTTCAATCGATGGGTTTATCAGAAATGGACAAGTCCCAAATGACTGATATGGCTGCAAATTCAATGGAAGAACTAATCAGGCTTCTACAATCTGATGAACCATTGTGGATGAAATCCACCACAAATGGCAAAGACATTCTTAATCTTGAGAATTACAGCTGGGTTTTTCTGAAGCCGAACGCTTATTTGAAAAATCCCCGTCATCGAATCGAAGCGTCTAGAGATTCTGGTGTTGTCGTGATGAATGCTTTGACATTGATCGACATGCTTATCGATCCTATAAGTTCTTGCCTCCTCTTTGATTTTTTGAAATATTTTATCGATTAGATCCTATATTGTCGTTTCAAATGAATTTTGTGATGAAATTGAGCTTGTAGAACAAGTTGATGGAGCTATTTCCAAGCATTATTTCGTCTGCAAGAACCGAGAGATCGAGAGAGAGAGAGAAAAAGAAGGGTACTTTGGAGATTTTAAAGAGAAAATTGACTGGAGGGGTCGAATTGCAAACGAAGTAAACGATAGGGGTTGATTGAGTTAAAAATAAACGTTAGGGGCCAATTGACCATTGATCCCATACGTTGGGGGGTAAATTAAACTTTTTCCAATAATATATTATATATATCAAATAAAATCTTTAAATCTCAATTTTTAAAAAATTTAAACATTATCCAAAATTCTATTTGGGATAATTCTTATTAACCGAACATTATTCTTAAGATTTTTAACTACGCGGAAACTCACAAATTTATACAGATTTAACCAATTGACCGATAAATTTAACGTTGCCGAGTGTTAACGAATCATAACAATTCGAGTCAATGCAAAATAATTTTACCATAAATAATGTGAAAAATTTACTCATAATATAATTAATAGAAAAATAGCTGGTTTTACCTGCATTGCAGCTAGATGAGAAAATTCAACTGTCGTTGGTCTCCTACGACTTCGAAAATGCAAATGTCAGGAATCAGTGATGCCATCAGCTTGAGGAGTGTTGGAAAATATATTTAATGTATTTTGATACATGAGCATCTTTATTAATCATGAAATTTTATTTCTAAAATTATGGTTGAGTTGATATTGTAAGGTTGTGTTAGAAGCTTATTTTGTATGATTGTAATATTGGTTGCTATGCAATAGCAAAAATCATTTCTCCTAAACCATTTTCTTAAATTTCTCATAGAAATCTTTGGATCTCCAAGGAGCTTCGATGATGACTAAGTTGCCAACTATGATATGACCATGTATCCCCTTTGAAAAACCCATTTTTAACAACACATTTAATCTTATGTGTCAGTTACAATTGATATCGAGGGTCGTCTCTCAAGGATGAACTTCATCAGGCTACGACTTTCAAATGGTAGGATGAGGAGACTCACCCAGCTAGGAATGGTGGACTGCCGTAGATATCGATTTGAATGCAATGACTTGATCTACATAGCCATGGAATGTAATCCCTTCCGAGCTATTTTTCTGGGTATAAGTTCTACCTTACGAGGTTGTTCCTGTTTCCCGTCCACATTTGGTATGATTGGCTTGCATTTAGCCACTCGACTTCAAGCTTCATTTTGTCACCTGTAAGCTATTGCACAGCACTAGCAGGCAGTAACTGTGTTTCGAATTCAGAACAGTAGAAAATTCAGGGAATTTGTCAAAACATGATTCAAAGCGAAACAATACTCGACCAAAAAGCACTTCCGATGACATCATTTCAAAGCATGATAAATACATGATTTTCGTTGCTAAATAGAAAGGGAAATCAATACTTAATTTCCTGAGCGCATAAGCATCTTCCTTTATCTTTACTTGATTTCTAGGGGCCTAAACAACGTTCCTTACTCAATCACTTGGGGGGTGTCATAGTTCCAAGGGTGAAAGGAATTACCAATGGAATCCTTATTTACCAACGACCCTCCACCTACTGACCTTCTATTATCTAAGGGAATAGTTGCCTTATGGTCGTAATTGGCTTATTTTGAAATAGAGAAATTCAAAATGGAAATAACTTTCTACCTACACAAATATTTTATTTTAGACATTCAAATAACAATAACTTATCGACTAAGAGTATTTATTTGCCACTGACACTGTAAGGGATAATAAGGGAGACGATATTCAATACCACCATAAATTTATTTTTGAGCTCAACATAATAATTATGCAAAAGTGTCTCTAAGTGTGGAACCAAATTAGACAATGAGATCATACAAATTAGCTCCGCAGAAACAGAAAACAAATTTCTATAGACAAATGTTTCATTGCCAAATGTAGAGAAGTTGGGTTGGGTGGGACAAGCATAATTTTGAAAACATTGAGTTCAGCACAGCAGGAAACAAGCAAAACAAATACAGTTCTACACAGAAATTTCCCATCAATATATTAAATCAATCAAAGTATTTACATTATATACAAAGACCAGCATCAACTTCGGGTTAGCGGAATGAATATAGGAAATTTCCCCATTTTTACATTCAAATATGGAATATAAAGGAAAAGACGCCACCTGATCAGCATAGCGAAGTCAATCTAAGGGGCATTTTCTCCCTCTCTGCACCTCCAATTCCATCGGCAGCGAACCGAATGATTTTCTTGAAGGCAAAATGCACGCAATTCGAAAGAGCTATCCAGCACATCACCTCGTAAACGAAATCTAAAGCAGGATCAGAGGATGAAGATGAAGAAGGTTCATCCCAATTATTCCAACCGAATCTGTCAAAATTCCAACCCCTACCACCTCCTTCGCCTGCGCCACCATAAGGATCATCCCCGCCGTCGCCTCCAAACTCCTCGTCTTCGCCAGTCTTCGGAGTCGCCAGCGTACGATCTTCGCCTTGTACGACGTTTTATCCGAAGAAGAGTACGAGGCGCGGTTCGGTAAGAACTGGATTTCACGGCTGGTGGAGCAAGAGCATCGACAGGGAATATTACCGCCGAGATTTTTAGAATTCCAGATGCAGGAAAATTAAACGAATTCTCCAAAATCGAATAGGAGATCGAAATGTTGTGGCTGGACAAAGGATCGGGCCGACGAAGAAGGAATTTGGCAAATCCTAGACCGTGACTGGTAGCAACTGAAAGAGTTTCAGCAATGAGAGAGACATCCATGACGATGACAATCCTTCGAATCGATGGAAATCGGAACAGAAGCGAGGAAGACAGATCTAGGGCTACGGCTAGGAAGGGCAAACTTGGGAAAAGGAACCGGCAAAATTGTGGTGAAGGAAAACCGAGTTGAACACGCAAATCTTCCAATTGCCACGTGTTCATCTCCTTCGTATCCAGCTAGCCATTTTAGAAATCCTAAGGCCGGGTCCCACGGAATCCGAATTACCAATGTGCGTGGATTTATTAACTTTTTAAGGCAAGTAATTATTTAACCTTCGTTTTTTCTTTTCACGAAAGCTTAGTAGTTGTAGGTAAAGTCTAAATCAGTGATGACAAACTATCCGTTCTAGTTGACTCGATTTTGACAAAAAGGCTCATCGAGTCTATCAAATTAAATAAGTCAAATTTAACAAGGTCGATCAAAACAAAAATTCAACCCAAACTGGCTTAAGAGTCAAAGTTAAACGAATCGGGTCGAGCAGGCTAACGAACCAAAAATGCATAAATCTTTTCAGTTAGTATAAATATAATGTTTACTTTTTAAAAAAATTAGTTATTAAAATTTTAATGATTATTTTTTATTGTAATTGTCAAAAAATATAGGGAAATTACCGATTTAAACCTCGAAGTATATAGTTTTTTTATTTTAAACCTTAAAATATCAAATTTAACAAATCAAACCTTAAAGTATAAAAAACATAACAAAACAAACCCTACCATCCGTCAGATTTGCGTCTGGTATCCATTTTTGTCGTATATCGGACCGAAGAAAAATTTTCGCATCCGTCCGGTAAATTATTTTACCGTATACTGGACAGACGTTTCAAAATCGCGATCGTCCGTTACATATGACGGACGGACACACGAAACGTTTGTTCGTCCGTACGTATGTTTTTTCGTGGATGCTGACGAGTGGCTCCGACGGACGCTGTATTTATGCATCCGTCTGTTAATCAGCATGTCCGTCCGTTAATTTTAAGGCATTTTATAAACGAACAGACATTCTAATTTAGGGTGACCACGGACGGACGCGTAAATACCGCGTCCGTCCAATCTCGCGATTTATATCGATCCAATGCCTGATATCCGACATTTTCACCGCGGTAAAATCGATTTTCTCCCAACCACTTGCAAATTTTTTGTAGATTTTCGACCGAAATACGCTTTGAGGTAATAACTTTATCCATTTTGATTCATTTAGTTCAATTTTTATCGTAAATAACTTGGATTTTGTAATCTTCCAGACCATATAACGGACGGACGCACGGAAAGAGCGTCCGTCCGTTCTCCATTTTTGCTAAATTGAGATTGTTTTTCTCTGATTTTCATTATGTATTCTGATCGTTATTGTTGTATTTTTTTTTTTTGCAGATAATCGTCGTAAATAGAAGAAAGATTAGTTGATGCAGATGAGCCTGCGAACATGAAGTGGTATGTGGAGGAGCACGGTCCGATATACGGTGATATTCAACCATTTGATCACTTAGATGGTGAATGAGAAATACAAATGCATTCAATATCGCAAACCTTAGACGATGAGCTTTATGAACCGTTTAATTCGGATGATGACGAAGCACAAAGCATACAAGTAAGGGCAGAAAATTTGGGTGATTTTGTTGTGGGCAGACAATATAAGTCCTTGAAAGCCATTAGAGACAAAGTACAAGATTATTCTTTGAAAAAATGATTTGATATCAAATTTGTTAAAAGTAAGAAGAAGAGATTCACGGCAAAATATAAAAGAGTAGATTGTAATTGGCATCTGCATGCTTCGGTCATGCAAAATGAGTTGACCTTCCAAATAAAAGCCTAACGTAATGATCACAACTGTGTTAGGACACTTGATAATCGACACGCTTTAGTAAAGTGGTTGACAATCTATTATTTAGATAGGTTCAAAAGTCAATCTGACTGGCCCATTCCTAATATTATCGAGACAGTGAGGAAGGAACATAAGGTGAACATTAAGCCAAGTCTTGTGAGAAGAGGAAGAACCGAAGCTAAAGAACTTAATTACGGGAGGGGCGAAGAAAAATTCAAACTATTGCGTTCGTACTCGGAAGAAATATTCAGATCAAATTGTAACGACCTGAATTTTTATAACCCGGTTCGCTACTCATAACACTGAACAGGACTAAGAAATATATATATATATTTTAAAATCTTCACTCAACAGTCAAAAATGACACTATTTAAAACATAAAAACTTGCAGCGGAAAATCATATTATTTTAAACAGAATCACGACGAATACAAGCTAGCAAAACTTCGGGTTCAACATCGTTTAAAGCTTCCCTACGCTACCTGCAAACAGTTCGACAATACTAAGAAGTTTGTCGATCACAGAGTCTATCTACGACTCTGGACGACGAGCTTTGGGCAAGCGACTTTGGATGATGTCACTACAGACAGCCTTAATTTAGACGACAACGTTTTAGATGACAACATACCTCAACTGTGGACGATGTTCTCGTCCACGACTACAGGGATTTAATGACTACGGATTTTTTTTGTCCACAGACCACGTGACTCATTTAAATTGTCGCCCATGGTCCACGTGACCTTATCGACCACAGGATTATACGAACTCATCGTCCACGGACCCAACGTCCATAGACTTACTTAAATTTGTCGTCCACAAGCCACGTGACCTAATTGTTCGCCCACGTGACTTATTTAACTTAATCATCCACACAACTTACTCAACTCACTAATCCACATAGGCTACTTAACGCACTCGTCCACGCAGACTACTAATGCCTTATTCGTCCACGCAGACTATATAAAGCACTCGTCCACGCTGACTACTTATACCTTATTCGTCCACGCAGACTACATAACTCACTCGTATACAAAATAGACTACTGTTTTTCCCTATTAACTTGGACAATACTAAGAAGTTTGTCGATCACAGAGTCTATCTACGACTCTGGACGACGAGCTTTGGGCAAGCGACTTTGGATGATGTCACTACAGACAGCCTTAATTTAGACGACAACGTTTTAGATGACAACATACCTCAACTGTGGACGATGTTCTCGTCCACGACTACAGGGATTTAATGACTACGGATTTTTTTTGTCCACAGACCACGTGACTCATTTAAATTGTCGCCCATGTCCAACGTGACCTTAGGACCACAGGATTATACGAACTCATCGTCCACGGACCCAACGTCCATAGACTTACTTAAATTTGTCGTCCACAAGCCACGTGACCTAATTGTTCGCCCACGTGACTTATTTAACTTAATCATCCACACAACTACTCAACTCACGAATCCACATAGGCTACTTAACGCACTCGTCCACGCAGACTACTAATGCCTTATTCGTCCACGCAGACTATATAAAGAACTCGTCCACGCTGACTACTTATACCTTATTCTCCCCCGCGACACATAACTCCTCGTATCAACAAATAGACTACTGTTTTTCCCTATTAACTTTGGACGACTATCCTCAAGACAAAAGCATAATTTGTAACGCCCCGAGTTATCTGAACCCGGTTCGTTACCACTAACGCAAACATCACCAAGAACTCTCGGAGCAATTTACAATTTCACTCGAGGATCAAGATTTGATGCTTATTAAAACCTAAAAATGTTTAAAACTTGCAGCGGAAAATCATTTAGACAAGATGTGAATTAATAAAAACTGTAAAATAATGTTTGAAAGAATCAGTTGAAGTGTTAAGGAATAATTAGTTGAAGGAAGTAAAAGTTTAAATCGTTAAATACCGATGGGGTGACAGAGGTCAAACGCCCCTGCCGACGACTAGTCAACGGAATAGGCCATATATAAATAACAGGCTTCTGCCGATGACGTCACGACTCAAACACAGCTGCCGACGACTAGTCAACGGAATAGGCCATATATAAATAACAGGCTTCTGCCGATGACGTCAGCAGGATAACTTAATTATCCAGCTTCTCCTGCCGGTGACGTCAGCCAGATAAACCCATTATCTAACTTCTGCCGATTGCTAAACGGCTAAGCAGAATGTCCTACTTATGCCGATGACGTCAGCAGGATAACTTAATTATCCAGCTTCTGCCGATACGTGCTTATCACGTGACTTTTAAAACGTATGCCGATAGAAGGCAAGTTTACTGCTTATCAACTACCGGTAGGACAACAAAACAACTACTCTTCTCCTGCCGATAGACTTTACCAAACAACATCAAATAGACGTATTACTCAACTTCATATCGATGGACTGAACAATTTGACAGTAAACTTGACTAACAATTGGACTCAACATTTTACCAAAACTCATTCTAAAACACCTCAATTCATTGTATTACTCAAATTCCGTAAAATCAGCATTCTAGAAATTCAACAGGACACTAACATCAAAAATTCTAAAATGTATTCAAAAGGTTGCAATCTCTACTGTTATAAAAATTCAACATACTCAGACTAAATCATTGTCAATTAATTTCTCATATCTGCAGACATCAGTTAATCCGCCTCAACAGTTTGCCGAATCAGAACATGAGAGTACTCCTCCAACCACATCTATTCATTTGCACGATCAAGGAAATCACCTGCTATATTCTCAACACCTACATCACAAAACTCATCTATTAGCCTAATGCTAAGTAAGCAGAGCAAGAAATGATGGAAGTACAGAGATATGCAAATCCTAAATATGCAATTTCTACATTCCTCTTCCTCAGTTATATTGCATTCATTCAACCGGTCTGATGATCCCTGATACAATGGGAGGTGGATCAGCTTTCCCAGGGTATGAATCCACATATATGTCACTTAAGGGGTGGATTAGTTCCCTTAACAGATGATTGATCCCTGATACAATGGGAGGTGGATCGGTTTTTCCCAAGGTATGAATCCAGTTATGTTCGATTAAGGGGCGGATTAATTCCCTTAAAAATGTATTGTCCCAATCTGTTCACAACTCACCATGCTACTTCATGTAAATTCATTTTCGTTTTTTCTTTCCAAAATATGATGCATGGCAATTGAAATGAAACATACTTTCATGCATACAAGAAAATCCTAGTGTTTTGTGATGTAGGCCCGAAGGCAAATACAAACTCTACTTACCTGGCCCTCCTGGAATTACTTGGTTGCTAGCTACTTCGGTTTAGCTCAAACCTAAAATCGTAGGCAGTATGTTAGTTATACTTCATTCTAAACAATCCAGGAGTTTAAGGAAATAAATTATGGAGTTCGGATCTTCGTGCATTCCCATTTCACAGAAACCCGAATCTATACCAAATCATAGCGTTTTCCTCGAAACTTCATACATTGTATTCCCTCAGCTTTCTAACTACTAAAATCACAAGAAGACGAGGAGAGTTCACCTAGGTTGAAGGAGAATCGAACAGGGGAATCGCCTGGAGAATCCTGCTGCTCGAGCTGAAAAACCGAGAGGAAATGAGGGAAAGGGTGGCGGCTACCGTGAAATAACTCAAAACCTCTTTCCTTAAATACGTTATCCACTTTTTAAATTTCCAATTACTCATATGCCCTTGTCTAGTCATCCACCAACCCTACATTTAATATTGCCATATAAAATGCACCATTAGCTACAAGAGTTAGAGAATTGGTCTATATAAAAACCGGGTATTACAATCTACCCTCCTTAAAAGAATTTTGTCCTCAAAATCCAGTACCTGAACAATTCGGGATATTGATCCATCATGTCTTGTTGGCGTTCCCAAGTTGTCTCTTCAAGGTTTTGATTGTGCCACAAGACTTTAACTAGTGGGATTTCTTTGTTCCGCAATACTTTTACAGCAAAGTCTAGGATCTTTGCTGGTTTCTCTTCATAAGAAAGGGTTGGTTGAACTTCAATACTCTGCTGTTCCACAATCTGAGACGGATCCCGCACACACTTCTTCAACATGGAAACATGAAACACATTATGGACTCCATCCATAGAGACTGGCAGCTGTAACTGATAGGCTGTTTTCCCAAACTTCTTCGAGATTATGAATGGTCCAATAAATCTAGGATTCAACTTCCCTCTCTTTCCGAATCTTACAACTCCCTTGAAAGGTGACACCTTAAGGAAAACTTCATCTCCAACTTCAAACTCCAATTCTCTGCGTCTCTTATCGGCATAACACTTCTGTCGGCTTTGAGCTGTCAAGATTCTTTGTCGGATAAGAGCAACTTTCTCCACAGTCCGTTGCACAATATCAGGACCAAGCAACTGCGCTTCACCAACTTCATTCCAGTACAAAGGTGATCTGCATTTTCGTCCATACAGTGCTTCATACGGTGCCATTCTTATTGTTGCCTGAAAACTGTTATTGTAAGAAAATTCTACTAAAGCTAGGTACTTACTCCAGGAACCTTGGAAATCTAAAACACAAGCACGAAGCATATCTTCTAAAATCTGAATAGTCCTTTCGGATTGTCCATCTGTTTGAGGGTGGAAAGCTGTACTGAAACTAAGCTGAGTCCCCATTGCCTTATGCAAACTCTTCCAAAACTTAGATGTGAATCTAGCATCTCGGTCTGAGACTATAATACTTGGAACTCCATGCAATCTGACAATTTCGTGCACATACAACTCAGCAAGTTGATCCATTGAGTATGTCATCTTCATAGGCAGGAAGTGGGCTGATTTGGTTAAACGGTCAACTATTACCCAAATTGCATCATGTCCTTTTACTGTTTTAGGCAATCCTACCACAAAGTCCATGGTTATTTGTTCCCATTTCCATTCGGGGATTGGCAAAGGTTGTAATGTTCCTGCAGGTCTCTGATGTTCAGCTTTAACCTGTTGACAACATAAACATGATCCTACATATTCTGCCACACTTCTTTTCATTCCAGGCCACCAATAATGCTGTTTCAGATCCTCATACATCTTCGTACACCCAGGGTGAACTGAGAATCTAGAGGAATGAGCCTCAGAAAGAATCTCATCACGAAGCTCTTTAATGGCAGGAACAAACCACCTATTCCTAAACTTAAGGATTCCATCGGAAGAATAGTTGAAATCCGATTTGTCCGTGGAGTCTATGCTTGACTTGAACTTGTTACAGTCATCATCGTTCGACTGAGCTTCCTTTATCTTCTCAAGAATAGTAGGTCTTAAGGTTATGGCCGAAAGTATAGCTGATACGCTAGATACTGCTTCTAGATTAAACCTTCGAAATTCAGATTCTAAGGCTAACGGCATACTGAAACTCATAGTCGGGGCTGATGTTGCTACCCTGCTCAAGGCATCTGCCACAACATTTGCTTTTCCGGGATGGTACTTGATCTCAAAGTCATAATCTTTTACAATTTCTAACCATCTACGTTGCCTCATATTTAATTCTTTTTGAGTGAAAATATATTTCAGACTTTTATGGTCTGAGAATATTTCACAAGATTGTCCATACAGATAATGTCTCCAAATCTTAAGTGCAAACACCACTGCAGCTAATTCTAAGTCATGCGTGGGGTAATTCTTCTCATGCGTTTTCAACTGCCTGGAAGCGTAAGCTATAACTTTCCCGTCCTGCATCAAGACACAGCCCAGTCCAATCTTGGATGCATCACAGTAAATACTATACTTACCACCTTCAACTGGAAGGGTTAAAATAGGAGCATTGGTCAGTTTCTGTTTCAAAGTTTGGAAACTAAGTTCACATTCATCGGTCCATGTGTACTTTACATTCTTCCTAGTCAACTTAGTGAGAGGTGTAGCAATCTTTGAAAATCCTTCAATGAACTTTCTATAGTATCCTGCTAGTCCAAGAAAACTTCTGATATCGGTGGCATTCTTCGGTTGGGGCCATTCCCTAACTGCTTGAACCTTAGCTGGATCAACAGATAATCCATTTCCAGAAATGACATGTCCTAAAAAGTGAACTTGGTCCAACCAAAATTCACACTTAGAAAACTTGGCGTATAATTGGTGCTGTTTCAGTAATCCTAACACTAAGTTTAAGTGTTCTGCATGCTCCTCCTTGGTTTTGGAATAGATTAGAATGTCATCTATAAATACAATGACAAACTTGTCCAAATACTCATGAAACACTCTGTTCATAAGATCCATAAAGGCTGCTGGTGCGTTTGTCAAACCAAAAGACATGACCAGAAACTCATAATGTCCATACCTAGTACGAAAGGCAGTCTTCGGGATATCTTCAGTTTTAACCTTAAGCTGGTAATAACCGGATCTAAGGTCAATTTTTGAGAAAACTCTCGCACCTCTAAGCTGGTCAAATAAGTCATCAATTCTCGGCAAAGGGTATTTGTTCTTGACTGTAAGCTTATTCAATTCTCTGTAATCAATGCACATGCGCATTGATCCATCCTTCTTCTTGACAAAAAGGACAGGTGCACCCCATGGTGAAAAGCTAGGGCGTATGAATCCCTTCTCCAACAAGTCCTCCAACTGTTTCTTTAACTCTTTAAGTTCTGTTGGAGCTAATCTATAAGGATTTTTAGACACAGGCTCGGCTCCGGGGTATACATCTACAACAAATTCAATTTCTCTATCTGGCGGTAAGCCAGGAAGGTCATCTAGGAATACCTCAGGAAAATCTTGGACGGCTAAAACATCTCGAGGACTCGATTTTCCTATATGCTGTGTGTCTAAAACACTAGCTAAGAAGCACGAATACTCCCTACACAGGGAAGGTCTAGTGGCAATAGAAGTCATCACAGACATTTCCTTACTCTTCTTTGAAGCTTGAAAGGTATGTTTCAACTTACCAGGGGGTTGAAAACTAACTACTCCGGTTCTACAATCAATTGTGGCGTGGTGTTTAAACAACCAGTCCATACCTAGGATTACATCAAATCCTATTATATCCATAATTATAAGATCAGCAGGTAGACTTACATTCCCTACTAACACATTGCTATCTAGCATCACTTGGTCAGAGTGCATGTTTTCCCCAGAGGGTAAGGCAACATTAAACACATGCATGGAAGGGGTAAACTGTACATCTAATTTATTGGCAAAAGTAGATGCTATAAATGAGTGCGTTGCACCAGAGTCTAATAAAGTGAAAGCAGGTACTGAATTGATCAATATAGTACCTGACACTACAGCAGGCTGTTCCTCTTCTCCTGACTCTACCATTGAGAATATCCTCGGTTTAACCATAGCAGGGCCACTCTTAGGGATTGGACAGTCTCTAACCATGTGTCCTGTCTTGTTACAGTTGAAGCATCGAAGGACTCTGGGCTTGGTGCAGTCCTTGAACGAATGCCCGACCTCCTCACAATTGAAACACCTTCTAGAAGTCCACCTACACTCCCCCGGGTGATTCTTCAAACACGTTGGACATTGGGGAAAATTCTTGACCTTCTGTATTTTTCTTCCTGCTTCCTTGCTATTTTGGCCTTCACTTGGCCTCTTCATTCCCTTCTGCTGGTGTGGCTGGTTAAACCTTTGCGGGGTCTCCTTTGGTCCAGCACACTTCCTTTCAGCCTCTTCCACTTCCAGAGCAGTGGACACTACTTCACTTAATGTCAAACCCTTTATACCGCAGAATTTTACTCCTCGGTAAATTTCTGGCTTCAATCCATGCACAAACTTAAACACCTTATCTTCATCCCTGGGGGCAAAATGTCCAGCAAATCTGGACAGAGACTCAAACTGCTTACTGTACTCGGCCACAGACCCTGTCTGCTTCAAGTTGAGGAACTCCAATTTTTTTGCGGTTTGGACAGTACTGTTAAAATATTTCTCATAGAAAGTATCCTTGAATTGTGACCAAGGCATGGTCAGAACATCTGTGGTGGTCTCTATTGTCTCCCACCAGAGTTGAGCTTCACCAGCAAGATGGAAGGTTGCCAACGTGACCTTGTCTTCTTCTCCTATGCTGGCACACCTAAACATACTTTCAATCTTTCTAAGCCATCCTTCAGCTATGACTGGATCCGTTGACTGTCCATCAAATGTGGGTGGTCTAAGTCTCCTAAACCTATCTCCAGAATGCTCACCACCAGGACCCGAGTTGGCACTTCCTTGTGCTTCTCGATTCAACAGCACCCCTAATTGATCAGATTGTTGACGCACTATGTCAGTCTGTTGGCGCATCAACTCAGTCAGTTGTCTGATCACACTAGAGTCCTCCTCACGTCTTGGACTTAGTACCTCTCTTGGTATCCTCGGTCTTCCTGGTCGTCTAGCCATATGCTAAATTCCTGGACAGGGTTAAGTATGCTCGTAAATATCTAATAACTAAGGTCAAGGTAAACACTTACAGTTGTTGGAGCACTTCCATGCAATGATTGGCACTGATGAGTAATCTTTTGAACGGTTTAACTGAATGTCTCTGATACCAACCTGTAACGCCCCGAGTTATCTGAACCCGGTTCGTTACCACTAACGCAAACATCACCAAGAACTCTCGGAGCAATTTACAATTTCACTCGAGGATCAAGATTTGATGCTTATTAAAACCTAAAAATGTTTAAAACTTGCAGCGGAAAATCATTTAGACAAGATGTGAATTAATAAAAACTGTAAAATAATGTTTGAAAGAATCAGTTGAAGTGTTAAGGAATAATTAGTTGAAGGAAGTAAAAGTTTAAATCGTTAAATACCGATGGGGTGACAGAGGTCAAACGCCCCTGCCGACGACTAGTCAACGGAATAGGCCATATATAATAACAGGCTTCTGCCGATGACGTCACGACTCAAACACAGCTGCCGACGACTAGTCAACGGAATAGGCCATATATAAATAACAGGCTTCTGCCGATGACGTCAGCAGGATAACTTAATTATCCAGCTTCTCCTGCCGGTGACGTCAGCCAGATAAACCCATTATCTAACTTCTGCCGATTGCTAAACGGCTAAGCAGAATGTCCTACTTATGCCGATGACGTCAGCAGGATAACTTAATTATCCAGCTTCTGCCGATACGTGCTTATCACGTGACTTTTAAAACGTATGCCGATAGAAGGCAAGTTTACTGCTTATCAACTACCGGTAGGACAACAAAACAACTACTCTTCTCCTGCCGATAGACTTTACCAAACAACATCAAATAGACGTATTACTCAACTTCATATCGATGGACTGAACAATTTGACAGTAAACTTGACTAACAATTGGACTCAACATTTTACCAAAACTCATTCTAAAACACCTCAATTCATTGTATTACTCAAATTCCGTAAAATCAGCATTCTAGAAATTCAACAGGACACTAACATCAGAAATTCTAAAATGTATTCAAAAGGTTGCAATCTCTACTGTTATAAAAATTCAACATACTCAGACTAAATCATTGTCAATTAATTTCTCATATCTGCAGACATCAGTTAATCCGCCTCAACAGTTTGCCGAATCAGAACATGAGAGTACTCCTCCAACCACATCTATTCATTTGCACGATCAAGGAAATCACCTGCTATATTCTCAACACCTACATCACAAAACTCATCTATTAGCCTAATGCTAAGTAAGCAGAGCAAGAAATGATGGAAGTACAGAGATATGCAAATCCTAAATATGCAATTTCTACATTCCTCTTCCTCAGTTATATTGCATTCATTCAACCGGTCTGATGATCCCTGATACAATGGGAGGTGGATCAGCTTTCCCAGGGTATGAATCCACATATATGTCACTTAAGGGGTGGATTAGTTCCCTTAACAGATGATTGATCCCTGATACAATGGGAGGTGGATCGGTTTTTCCCAAGGTATGAATCCAGTTATGATCGATTAAGGGGCGGATTAATTCCCTTAAAAATGTATTGTCTCAATCTGTTCACAACTCACCATGCTACTTCATGTAAATTCATTTTCGTTTTCTTTCCAAAATATGATGCATGGCAATTGAAATGAAACATACTTTCATGCATACAAGAAAATCCTAGTGTTTTGTGATGTAGGCCCGAAGGCAAATACAAACTCTACTTACCTGGCCCTCCTGGAATTACTTGGTTGCTAGCTACTTCGGTTTAGCTCAAACCTAAAATCGTAGGCAGTATGTTAGTTATACTTCATTCTAAACAATCCAGGAGTTTAAGGAAATAAATTATGGAGTTCGGATCTTCGTGCATTCCCATTTCACAGAAACCCGAATCTATACCAAATCATAGCGTTTTCCTCGAAACTTCATACATTGTATTCCCTCAGCTATCTAACTACTAAAATCACAAGAAGACGAGGAGAGTTCACCTAGGTTGAAGGAGAATCGAACAGGGGAATCGCCTGGAGAATCCTGCTGCTCGAGCTGAAAAACCGAGAGGAAATGAGGGAAAGGGTGGCGGCTACCGTGAAATAACTCAAAACCTCTTTCCTTAAATACGTTATCCACTTTTTAAATTTCCAATTACTCATATGCCCTTGTCTAGTCATCCACCAACCCTACATTTAATATTGCCATATAAAATGCACCATTAGCTACAAGAGTTAGAGAATTGGTCTATATAAAAACCGGGTATTACATAATTTGACCGATGATACACCCAACATTAGACAATCCTGACTACTAAGAGGACTTATAAACTTTGACAGCAAGCATTCAAAACAACTTAAAACCCCAACTTACTCAAAATCCAGAAAATAACTTCCATCAAAATCAACCATGTTTTATCATCAGAATCATTTCAAAAGCATATCGAAACATTTAAAACTATTACTGCTATAATAATTCTAATCTCACAATTAACTAAACCTTTATCCATAAAAATTCCTCACATGACGACACTAGTCAAACCGCCTCATCAGTGCACCAAATCGTGGCAATGATGCATTCCATCAACTGCGCCTATTCATCTGTAAACTCAGAAAATTCACCTGTAGTTTTCTCAGCACCTACATCACAATACTCATCTATTAGCCTAATGCTAAATAAGTAGAGCAATAATGAAATGAAATGTTGAAACATAAATTCTATTCATGTAGTTTCTACTTTCACAACTCAGTTGAATTCATGCTCGTTCTCTGCTGATCTGATCCTTCTGTCCATTGGGAAGTGGATCAATTTTTCTCAAAGTCATACATCTTCTAACAAGATTAAGGGGCGGATTAATTCCCTTAATAGCTGATCTGATCCTTCTGTCCATTGGAAAGTGGATCAATTTTCCCAAAGTCATACATCCTCTAACTCGATTAAGGGGCGGATTAGTTCCCTTAATAGCTGATCTGATTAATTTTGTTCATACCTTACCATGCCATTACATGTAAATTCATTTTCGTAAGCTTCCAAAACAAACATTATGCATGACGTACTGGAAAACATACAAAATATGCATAAATCATACTGTTTTGTGATGTAGGCCCGAAGGCGCACACAAATTCTACTTACCTGGCTTCCTGAAAAATGCACATTTGTAAGCTACTTTAGAAGTTTGCTCACCTAAAGTTATAAACAGATCATTAATCAAATCTTCACCAAACTAAATCCTAAATCGACCAGAAATCTAAGGAAACTAGTTTGGAACTCTGTTAATCGTAGATTCTCAATTTTTCACCAAAACCCGAACCTATTCTCAAACACACACATTGTACTCCCTCTGTTATCTCGCCACTAAAACACAAGGTAAACAAAGGAAACTCACCTAGGCTGGAGGAATAGGTGGGAGTATCTCTTAGAGCACTCTGCTGAGCTGAGAACCGAAAAGGAAGTGAAAAACAGTAACGGCTAAATCTCATTAAACCATTTCCTTAAATATGTTGTCCACTATATAATCCAATTACATATATGCCCCTGCCTAAACACTTATTAACCTAATCACATTTTTCTCCCAATTTCATCTCTAAAAATGTACATCAAAATTTGATAAAATAATTTGATTTAATGGAACCGGGTGTTACAATCCACCCTCCTTAAAAGAATTTTGTTCTCAAAATTCAATACCTGAATAATTCTGGATGTTGGTCCATCATGTCCTGTTGGCGTTCCCAAGTTGCCTCCTCAACATTCTGGTTATGCCATAAGACTTTCACCAGTGGGACCTCTTTCCGCGCAACACTTTTACGGCATAGTCTAGGATCTTCACAGGTTTCTCCTCGTAGGTAAGAATAGGATGAACCTTAATATTCTGCTGTTCTACAACCTGAGATGGATTCCGCATACACTTCTTCAACATAAAAACATGGAACACATTATGAATTCCTTTCATAGAGGTTGGTAACTGTAATTGGTAAGCTGTCTTCCCAATCCTCTTCAAGATTGTGAATGGTCCAATATATCTAGGATTCAACTTGCATCTCTTTCCAAATCTCACAACTCCTTTGAATGGCGATAACTTAAGAAAAACTTCATCACCTACTTCAAACTCCAATTCTCTACGTCTACAATCAGTATAATTTTTCTGTCGGCTCTGAACTGTCCAGATTCTCTGTCGGATGAGGGTAATCTTCTCCACTGTTTGTTGCACAACATCAGGACCAAGCAAACCTGCTTCACCAACCTCATCCCAATACAAAGGAGATCTGCATTTTCGTCCATACAATGCTTCATACGGTGCCATACCTATTGTTGCCTGAAAATTGTTATTATAAGAAAATTCTACCAATGATAAGTACTTACTCCAAGAACCCTGAAAATCTAATGTGCATGCTCGAAGCATATCCTCCAATGTTTGAATAGTCCTTTCAGATTGTCCATCAATTTGAGGGTGAAAAGCTGTACTAAAATTGAGCTGCGTACCCATAGCCTTATGCAAACTCTTCCAAAACTTAGATGTAAATCTAGAATCTCGGTCTGAAACTATTGTGACTGGAACTCCATGCAATCGTACAATCTCATGCACATACAATTCAGCGAGCTGATCCATCGAGTATGTCATCTTTATTGGCAGGAAGTGAGCAGATTTGGTTAAACGATCAACTATTACCCAAATTGCATCATGTCCCCTTGCTGTCCTAGGCAATCCTACAACAAAATCCATCTTTATTTGCTCCCATTTTCATTCGGGAACTGGTAATGGTTGCAATGTTCTAGCTGGCCTCTGATGTTCAGCTTTAATCTGTTGGTAAACTAAACACGATCGTACGTACTCTGCCACACTTCTTTTCATATTTGGCCACCAATAAAGTTGTCTAAGGTCTCTGTACATTTTTGTACTTCCAGGATGGACAAAGAGTCTAGAAGAATGTGCCTCAGAAAGGATCTCCTTTCGAAGTTCATCATTAACCGGGACAAACCATCTATTCCGAAACTTAAGAATTCCATCTTTAGAATAATTGAAATCCGACTTATCTGTAGAATCCATGCATGACTTATACTTATCACATTCAACATCATTCGCTTGAACTTCCTTTATTCTATCCAAAAGTGTAGGCTTCAAGGATATAGTAGAAAACATGCTGACACGCTGGACACTGCTTCCAGATTGAATATATGAAATTCTGATTCTAAGGCTAACGACATGTCAATAATTATTGCCGAGACTGATGTTGTCACTCTGCTCAAAGCATCATCCACTACATTCGCCTTGCCGGGGTGGTATTTAATCTCAAAATCATAATTCTTGACAAATTTCAACCATCGACGTTGCCTCATATTTAATTCTTTCTGTGTGAAAATATATTTCAGACTTTTATGGTCCGAGAATATTTCACAAGATTGTCCATACAAGTAATGTCTTCAAATTTTTAATGCAAAAAACTACTGCAGCTAATTCTAAGTCGTGGGTAGGGTAATTCTTCTAATGTGTTTTCAACTGTCTAGAGGCATAAGTTATTACCTTTCCATCTTGCATCAACATACAGCCAAGACCAACCTTGGAAGCATCACAATAAATGTTAAACTTTCCATTATCAACAGGGAGTGTTAGTATTGGAGCATTGGTCAATCTCTGTTTCAAAGTCTGAAAACTATACTCACATTCATCAGTCCACACATACTTCATGTTTTTCCTTGTTAACCGAGTGAGGGGTGTTGCAATCTCTGAGAATCCTTCAATAAATTTCCTGTAATATCCTGCTAATCCAAGGAAACTTTGAATATCTGTAGCATTCTTCGGTTGGGGCCACTCCTTAATTGCTTGAACCTTGGCTGGATCGACAGATATCTCATCTCCCGAGATAACATGACCAAAAAAGTGAACTCTGTCCAACCAAAACTCACACTTGGAAAACTTGGCATAAAGTTGATGTTGCCTTAGTACTCCCAATACCAAGGTCAGGTGCCTTGCATGCTCATCTTTAGTACGTGAATAGATTAAGATATCATCAATAAACACTATGACAAATTTATCTAAATAATCGTGGAACACTCTATTCATAAGGTCCATGAAGGCTGCTGGTGCATTTGTTAATCCAAAGGACATTACTAAGAACTCATAATGTCCATACCTCGTGCGAAAGGCAGTCTTTGAAATATCTTTGGATTTAACTTTTAGTTGATAGTAACCTGACCTTAGGTCAATCTTAGAGAAGACCTGCGAACCATGTAGTTGGTCAAATAAATCATCAATCCTTGGTAATGGATACTTATTCTTGATAGTTAGTTTGTTCAATTCCTGATAATCAACACACATACGCAATGATCCATCCTTCTTCTTAACAAAAAGAACAGGTGCACCCCACGGTGAAAAACTAGGGCGTATGAACATTTTCTCTAACAGATCCTCCAATTGTTTCTTTAACTCTCTAAGCTCCGTTGGTGCTAATCTATAGGGATTCTTAGATACAGGCTCGGCGCCTGGGTAATTGTCTATAACAAACTCAATTTCTCTATCAAGTGGCAAACTAGGAAGGTCATCCAGAAATACTTCTGGGAAGTCTCGGACAACTAAGACATTTTGTGGACTTGCTTTTCCTACAAACTGTGTATCTATAACGCTGGCCAAAAAGCATAAATACTCTCTGCATGGAGAAGGTCTACAACTGATAGAAGTCATAACAGATATCTCCCTATCCTTTTTCAAAGCTTGAAAGGTGTGGCTCAAACTAGCAGGGGGTTGAAAACTAACAATTCCAGTCCTACAATCGATTATAGCATAATGCTTGAACAACCAATCCATTCCTAGGATTACATCAAATCCCATTATATCCATAATAATGAGATCCGCAGGTAGATTCATGTTTCCCACTAACACAACACTATCAAGCATCACTTGGTTAGAGTGCATGCGTTCACCAGAGGGTAACGCGACGTTAACTGTACATCTAACTTGACAGCAAACGCAGACGCTATAAATGAATGTGTTGCACCAAAATCTATTAAAGTAAAAGCAGGTATAGAGTTAGTTGATCAATATGGTACCTGACACTACAGCAGACTGATCTTCATCACTCGACTCCATCATGGAGAATATCCTCGGCTTCAACTTAGCAGGGTCATTCTTTAAAGCTGGGCAGTCTCTGTTAATATGGCCAACTTTGTTACAATTGTAGCATCGAATGACTCTGGGTTTTCGGGCAATCCTTGAATGTGTGTCCAACTTCTTCACAGTTGAACCACTTTCCCGTCCCAAATCTGCACTCGCCCGGGTGACTCTTCAAACATTTCTGGCAATAGGGAAACTTTCTAGCATTCTGTACTTTCTTTCCTGCTCCTTGAGTACCATTGCCTTCACTAGGCCTCTTTATCCAGCTCTGTTCGTGTGGCTAAATAAACTTTCGTGAGGCTTCTCGTGCTCTAGTACACTCCATTTCTGCTTCTTCCACTTCCAACGCCGTGGAAACGACTTCACCGTAAGACAAACCTTTAATACCCAAAAACTTGACCCCTCTGTAAATCTCCAATTTCAGTCCATGCATAAATTGAAACACCTTATCCTCATTTCTGTGAACTAGATGTCCAGCAAACCTGGACAGGGACTCAAACTGTCTATTGTACTCAGACACGGACCCCGTCTGCTTCAAGTTCAGAAACTCCACCTTCTTTGCGGTCTGGACGGTGCTGTTAAAGTATTTCTCATAGAAAATTTCCTTGAATTGTGACCAAGACATAGCCAAAACATTAGTGGTGGTCTCCATTGTTTCCCACCATAGTAGAGCTTCCCCAGCCAAATGGAACGTTGCCAACGTGACTTTGTCTCCCTCTCCAATGTTGGCACATCTGAACATACTCTCAATCTTCCTAAGCCATCCCTAAGCAACAACCGGATCAGATGACTTTCCATCAAACGTGGGCAGCTGTAGTCTCCGGAATCTGTCCCCTGATTGCTCATTGTTGGAACACGAGTTGACACTCCCTTGCACATTTCGGTTCAAAAGCAGTCCCAATTGTTCAGACTGCTGACGTACCAAAGCTGTCAGCTTCCTAATCACAGTAGGATCCTCCTCACTTCTCAAATTTGGCATCTCTCTCGGTACTCTTAGTCTTCCTGGTCGTCTAGCCATTTTGCTATATTCCTGGACAAGGTTAATTTCTCTCATAAATATCTAATAACTAAGGTTAACATAAACACTTACAGTTGTTGGAGTACTTCCATGCGACGATCGATACTGATGAGTAATTTTTTAAACGGTTTAACTAATTGTCTCTGATACCATACTGTAACGACTCAAATTTTTATAACCCGGTTCGCTACTCATAACACTGAACATGTAACGCCCCGAGTTATCTGAACCCGGTTCGTCACACCATACCCGTACATGACAAAAATTTCAACCGTATTTATTTTTTTTAAAAAAAAACTTGACATAAGCGGAATCTTCAAAACAATAATATTCGAAACTTGCAGTGGAAATCATTTAAGTAAAATGGAGTTAAACAAAACTATTGTACAAGGTTTGAATACTCAGTTAAAATTTTTGGGAATAATCGGCAAAAGGAATAAAGGATTGAATCGCATAACACTTTATAGGTTTCAAAAGTCAAACGCATCGCCCGCTAGATAAAGTCAACAAAAGGGGCTGAAGCAGAAAATAGAAGACATCATCCGGTGGCAAAACGACAAAATACGCTCTACACCTTCCGGTGACGTCAGCCGGATGATCAACGCTATACAGCATCCACCGGTGGCTAGACGACAAAACACTTCTTACATCTTTCGGTAGATTATTATACGACATTCACCGGTCACAAAATGACAAAACATTTCCTACAACTTCCGGTGGATTAACACACGACATCCACCGGTCACTAAACGATAAAACATTTCCTACATCTTCCGGTGGATTAACACACGACATCCACCGGTCACTAAACGACAAATTTCGTTCTATATCGTCCGATGGCTTCCACTAAAGACATCTTCCGATAGACAACAGAACAACAACTCAACCTATAGAAAAGAATTTACTCACTTCACTAAAACCATGCAAAAACATTTCAAACCATCACATTACTAAAGTTCCAGTGAGTGCCAACATTAAATCCCAACAGAATACTATTAACAGGAAAATCTCGAAATTGTATTCAAAACATTGAAATCACTTCTGTAATGAAAATTCAACACACTTAAATTGAAATATTGTCAACTAAACTTTCACACCATCAGACAACAGTTAACCCGCCTCATCAGTTTACCAGGCCGAGGCATGAATGTACTCCTCCAACCACATCTAATCATCTGTGCAATCAGGAAATTCACCTGCAGTATCCTCAACACCTACATCACAAAACTCATCTATTAGCCTAATGCTAAGTAAGTAAAGCTGTAATGAAATGAAACACTGAAATATATATAAATTCCTAATCATGCAGTTTCTACTTTCTCAACTCAGTTGTTCATGTTTCGTTTCTGTTCAGATCCCCCTGTGAAATTGGAAGCTGGATCAACTCTCCCAAAGTATATACATTCACTGGCTCATTAAGGGGCGGATAAATTCCCTTAACAGCAAATCTGATTCACATGTTCAGATCCCCTGTGAAATTGGAAGTTGGATCAACTCTCCCAAAGTATAAATATCCACTGTCTCATTAAGGGGTGGATTACTTCCCTTAACAGTGAAACTGATTCACACAGCTGTTTCAATATGTTCAATCCTCACTATGCCAACATGCATTCAAATTCATTTTTGTATACTTTTTTTTAAAAAAATATGATGCATGACATACCAATACATTTCAACATACAAACCCTAATGTTTTGTGATGTAGGCCCGAAGGCACAAGCAAACTTTACTTACCTGGTCTCTTGGAAAAACTTGGTTGCAAGCTACTTCGGGTATTACTCAAACCTAAAACCATAGACAGAGCATACATTATATTCCCTCTAATCTTCATTCTAAACTACTAGAAATCTAAGGGAAACTGTTTTGGGAACTCTAGTCATTGTGCATTCCCGATTTCAACTTAAACCGAAACCACCACTCGCTTACCGCCTTCTCAAAACCTCATTTATCATCCCTCCTACTAACAATAGATACAATGTAACAAGAAATAGAAGCAAAACTCACCAAGTTCGGAGGAAATTGCTGGAGGAAGTCGAAGGGGTCTCCTATCGCGCTCTGCTAAGCTGAGGAGTTGAAAATGGAGAGGGAATGAAGTAAACAGTGGCGGCTACTTCATTAATAGTTTTCTTAAATACGTTATCCACCTTTAAATTTCTAATTACCCTTATGCCCTTGCCTAGTCATCCACTAACCCTACATTTAATATTGCCATATAAATTGTGCCATTAGTTTAAAAGGAATAGAGAAACGGTTTGATAGAACCGGGTATTACAGAAGAGGACTAAGAAATATATATATTTTTTAAAAATCTTCACTCAACAGTAAAAAAACGACACTATTTAAAACATAAAAACTTGCAGCGGAAAATCATATTATTTTAAACAGAATCACGACGAATACAAGCTAGCAAAATTTTGGGTTCAACATCGTTTAAAGCTTCCCTACACCACCTGCAAACAGTTTGACAACACTAAAAAGTTTGTCGATCACAGAGTCTGTCTACGACTCTGGACGACGAGCTCTGGACGAGCGACTTTGGATGATGTCACTACAGACAGCCTTAATTTAGAAGACAACGTTTCAGATGACAACATACCTCAACTGTGGACGATGTTCTCGTCCACGACTATAGGGATTTAATGACTACAGATTTTTTTTTGTCCACAGACCACGTGACTCATTTAAATTGTTGCCCATGGTCCACGTGACCTTATCGACCACGGGATTATACGAACTCATCGTCCACGAGCTCAACGTCCATAGACTTACGTAAATTTATCGTCCACAAGCCACGTGACCTAATCGTTCGTCCACGTGACTTATTTAACTTAATCGTCCACACAACTTACTCAACTCACTAGTCCACGTAGACTACTTAACGCAATCGTCCACGCAGACTACTAATACCTTATTTGTCCACGCAAACTATATAAAGCACTCGTCCACGCTGACTACTTATACCTTATTCGTCCACATAGACTACATAACTCACTCATCTACGGAATAGACTACTGTTTTTCCCTATTAACTTTGGACGACTATCCTCAAGACAGAAGCATAATTTGACCGATGATACACCCAACATTAGACAATCCTGACTACTAAAAGGACTTATAAACTTTGACAGCAAGCATTCAAAACAACTTAAAACCACAACTTACTCAAAATCCAGAAAATAACTCCCATCAAAAGCAACCATGTTTTATCATCAGAATCATTTCAAAAGCATATCGAAACATTTAAAACTATCACTGCTATAAGAATTCTAATCTCACAATTAACTAAACCTTTATCCATAAAAATTCCTCACATGACGACACTAGTCAAACTGCCTCATCAGTGCACCAAGTCATGGCAAGGATGCATTCCATCAACTGCGCCTATTCATCAGTAAACTCAGAGAATTCACTTGTAGTTACCTCAGCATCTACATCACAAAACTCATCTATTAGCCTAATGCTAAAAAAGTAGAGCAATAATGAAAGGAAATGCTGAAACATAAATCCTATTCATGCAGTTTCTACTTTCACAACTCAGTTGAATTCATACTCGTTCTCTGCTGATCTGATCCTTCTGTCCATTGGGAAGTGGATCAATTTTTCCCAAAGTCATACATCCTCTAACTCGATTAAGGGGCGAATTAGTTCTCTTAATAGCTGATCTGATCTTCTGTCCATTGAGAAGTGGATCAATTTTTCTAAAGTCATACATCCTCTAACTCAATGAAGGGGCGGATTAGTTCCCTTAATAGATGATCTGATTAATTCTGTTCATGCCTTACCATGTCATTACATGTAAATTCATTTTCGTAAGCTTCCAAAACAAACATGATGCATGACGTACTGGAAAACATACAAAATATGCATAAATCCTACTGTTTTGTGATGTAGGCCCGAAGTCGCACACAAATTCTACTTACCTGGCTTCCTGAAAAATACACAGTTGTAAGCTACTTCAAAAGTTTGCTGACCTAAAGTCATAAACAGAACATTAATCAAATCTTCACCAAACTAAATCCTAAATCGACCAGAAATCTAAGGAAACTAGTTTGGAACTCTGTTAATCGTGGATTCCCGATTTTTCACCAAAACCCGAACCTATTCTCAAACGCACACATTGTACTCCCTCTGTTATCTCGCCACTAAAATACAAGGTAAACGAAAGAAACTCACATAGACTGGAGGAATCGGAGGGAGTATCTCTTAGAGCACTCTGCTAAGCTGAGAACCGAAAAGGAAGTGGAAAACAGTGGCGGCTAAACCTCATTAAACTCTTTCCTTAAATATGTTATCTACTATATAATCCAATTACATATATGCCCCTATCTAAACACTTATTAACCTAATCACCTTTTTCTCTCAATTTCATCCCTAAAAATGTACATCAAAATTTAATAAAATAATTTGATTGAAATAGAAGCGGGTGTTACACAAATCCAGGCAGTACAGTTAAAATACATGGTTACGTGTGGGTGAGGGGCGAGATGAGCAGATGATATTTGAAAGAATGTACATATGCATGGCTGCTTGTGTGACAGGTTGGTTAGAACAGGGTAGACCTATTATATGTTTAGATGGATGTCATCTGAAGGGCTCCTGCCCTGGCCAGTTACTTACGGCCGTAAGTAAGGGTGTACGTGGTCCGGTCTGGTCCGATTTTGAGAAAAATTAGGACCGGACCAATAGTATTCAATTTTTGATTTTTAGGACTGATACCATCAAATTTTTTTTAAGCACCGGACCAGATGCGGACCAGAATTTCGATTCTGGTTCTGGTCCGGTTCCGGTTTTCCCATTAATCTAACAAAAAAAGTAACACGAAATTAACATAAACAAAAACAACAACAAAACATGATTTACTGTAAATCATCCCAAAACAGCAACAAAAACAGCTAAGAAGCTAAAACATCTGGGCCAAAATAGAACCAACAACAGCAAAAACAACTAACAAAAACAGTAAAAACAACTAAATCATCACAAAACAGCAAAGACGCTGAAACATCCGAGCCAAAACAGAACCAACAACAGCAAAAACAACTATATCATCACAAAGCAGTAAAAAAAAAAAGCAAAACGAAATTACAATATACTGGAAAACTAACACAAACAAATGCTCTTGGTCACGTCTAAAGAGTCTCCCGAGAATAGAAGCACAGGGAACGTAAAATAGAGGTGGGTGCGAGGTGGGTGCGTGGTTGGTGCGACATGCGAGGAAATGAATAGTTAATGTTGGTACTTACTTAGAGTCCAGAGAGCTCCAGTTTAGATTGAAGGCATTAGTGACGGCTGAGAGAGAAGATTGACGTTGAACTAAAGATTGAAGGCTTTGGGCCTTCGGCTTCGGCTTCGACTTCGGCGACGACGACGGTGAGCGCGAGACAACCCTCCTCTCTGGCTCTCCCCTCTGCTCTAATTTTTTGACTTCAGTTCAGAGCGTTTGAGTTTCAACAGAAATGAAAAATTAGGTTCAATTTCTTCAGATTTTTCATTTTCTTCCTCTTTTATGTTGTCCGGTTCAGGTTTTTGTCAATAAACCAGAAAACCGAATCGAATATTTTGGTTCTGCTTAAGCAAACCAAAATTTATTTTTTTAAAAACAAAAACTGACCAGAATCAGACCAAATAAGTTGGTTCTGGTCTGGTTCGTCGGTCCGGGTGGGTTTTGTACACCCTTAGCCATAAGTACTGATGGCAATAATGACGTATATCCGATTGTCGTGGCTTCGACGAACATCACCTAGCAGTTGGGCTACTCATGTGTTTTCGCTAATTCCCAAGTGCGACTTGGGCTTGAACAATTTATGCAGTCTTTCAATTCAGCTATATTGCTGGTTAGGGAAAAATCAATCCTGACCATGTTCGAGATGATTCGAAAGAACATGATGACTCATATGGTAAAAAAATACGAAGAGATGCTCAAGTCAGACGATGTCCTGTGTCCTAAGATTAGGAAAAAAACTAGAGAATCTCAAAGAGCTAGCTCACAGTTGGAGTGCTGAGTTAGCGGGAGATACATTGTTTGAGGTCTTGTTCGAAAATTATTTTTAATTGCGTTTTAAACGCGGGATAGGTTAGCAAAGTAGCGCACCGAGTTGGGGCGGGTTCGAGGGCGTTACACAGTTTACCCCTACTGAGAAAATATTTAACGTCGCGTTACCCTCTGGTGAGCGCATGCACTCTAACCAAGTGATGTTTGATAGTGTCGTGTTGGTAGAAAACAAGAATTTACCTGCTGATCTCATTATTATGGATATAATGGGATTTGATGTAATCTTAGGAATGGATTAGTTGTTCAAACATTATGCCACAATCGATTGTAGGACTAAAATTGTTAGTTTTCAACCCCCTGGTGGTTTGATGCATACCTTCCAAGCTTTGAAGAAGAGTAAGAGAATGTCTGTTATGACTTGTATCAAAGCTAGACCCTCTTCATGCAGAGAGTATTTATGCTTTCTGGCCAGCGTTATAGACACACAACTTGTAGGAAAAGCAAGTCCTCAAAATGTCTTAGTTGTCTAAGACTTTCCAGAAGTATTTTTAGATGACCTTCCTGGCTTGCCGCCAGATAGAGACATTGAGTTTGTTGTAGATGTTTACCCAGGCGCTTAGCCTGTATCTCAGAATCCCTATAGGTTAGCACCTACGGCGCTTAAGGAATTGAAGAAACAGTTGGAGGAACTATTGGATAAAGGGTTTATACGCCCAAGCTTTTCACCGTGGTGCACCAGTTCTTTTTGTCAAAAAGAAGGATGGATCAATGCGTATGTGCGTTGATTATCGGGAATTGAATAAGTTAACCGTCAAGAACAAGTATCCATTGCCAAGAATTGATGATTTATTTGACCAACTTAATGGTGCGCGAGTTTTCTCTAAGATTGACCTTAGGTCCGGTTATTACCAATTGAAAGTCAAATCAGAAGATATTCCTAAGACTGCCTTTTGCACAAGGTATGAACATTATGAGTTTTTGGTTATGTCTTTTGGATTGACAAATGCACCAGCTGCATTCATGGATCTTATGAATAGGGTGTTTCATGAGTATTTGGATAAGTTTGTCATAGTATTTATTGATGATATACTAATCTATTCACGTACTAAGGAGGAGCATACAAGACATTTGAACCTGGTATGGGAGTACTAAGGCAACATCAACTTTATGCTAAGTTTTCCAAGTGTGAGTTTTTGGTTGGACAAAGTTCGCTTTCTTGGTCATTGATCTCGGTGATGGAATATCTGTCGATCCAGCTAAGGTTCAAGTGGTTAAGGAATGGCCCCAATCGAAGAATGCCACTGATGTTCGGAGTTTCCTTGGATTAGCAGGATATTACAGGAAATTTATTGAAGGATTCTCGAAGATTGACCTAGGTCCGGTTATTACCAATTGAAAGTCAAATCAGAAGATATTCCTAAGACTGCCTTTTGCACAAGGTTATGAAACATTATGAGTTTTTGGTTATGTCTTTTGGATTGACAATGCACCAGCTGCATTCATGGATCTTATGAATAGGGTGTTTCATGAGTATTTGGATAAGTTTGTCATAGTATTTATTGATGATATACTAATCTATTCACGTACTAAGGAGGAGCATACAAGACATTTGAACCTGGTATTGGGAGTACTAAGGCAACATCAACTTTATGCTAAGTTTTCCAAGTGTGAGTTTTGGTTGGACAAAGTTCGCTTTCTTGGTCATGTGATCTCGGGTGATGGAATATCTGTCGATCCAGCTAAGGTTCAAGTGGTTAAGGAATGGCCCCAATCGAAGAATGCCACTGATGTTCGGAGTTTCCTTGGATTAGCAGGATATTACAGGAAATTTATTGAAGGATTCTCGAAGATTGCAACACCCCTCACTCGGTTAACTAGGAAAAACATTAAGTATGCTTGGACAGAGGAACGTGAGAATAGTTTTCAGACTTTGAAACAAAAATTGACTAATGCTCCAGTATTAACACTCCCTGTTGAAAATGGAAAGTTCAGTATTTATTGATGCCTCCAAGGTTGGACTCGGTTGTGTGTTAATGCAAGATGGGGAAGTAATAGCCTATGCTTCTAAACAGTTGAAAACACACGAGAAGAATTACCCTACACACGACTTAGAATTAGCTGCAGTAGTTTTTGCACTAAAGATTTGGAGGCATTACTTGTATGGACATTCTTGTGAGATATTTTCGGACCATAAAAGTCTGAAGTATATTTTCACACAGAAAGAATTAAATATGAGGCAATGTAGATGGTTGGAGTTTGTCAAGGATTATGATTTTAAGATTAAATACCACCCCGGCAAGGCGAATGTAGTAGCTGATGCTTTGAGTAGAGTGATGACTTCAGCCTCTGCATTGATTCTTGACTTACTGTTAACCTTAGAGACTGAATTACAATGATTTAACCTTGAGGTAGTGTCCAGTGTGTCAGCTATGCTTTCTGCCATTTCCTTGAGGCCTACTATTTTGAAGAAAATAAAGGAAGTTCAGGTGGATGATGTGGAATGCGATAAGTATAGGTCATTCGTGAATTCTGCTGATAAGTCAGATTTTAACCATTCTGTTGATGGAATTCTCAAGTTTCGAAATAGATGGTTTGTTCCGGCCAATAAAGAACTCCGAGAAGAGATCCTTTCAGAAGCTCATTCTTCTAGATTCTCTATTCATCCTGGAAGTACAAAAATGTACAGAGACCTTAAGTAACATTATTGGTGGCCAAGTATGAAAAGAAGTGTGGCAGAGTATGTAGGATCGTGTTTTATTTGCCAGCGAGTTAAAGCTGAACATCAGAGACCTGCAGGAACATTACAACCTTTGCTAGTTCCCGAATGGAAATGAGAGCAAATAACGATGTATTTTGTGGTAGGATTGCCTAGGACAACGAGAGGACATGATGCAATTTGGGTCATTGTGGATCGTCTAACCAAATCTACCCATTTTCTGCCTATAAAGATAACATACTCGATGGATCAACTTGCTGAGTTGTATGTGCATGAGGTTGTTAGACTGCATGGAGTTCCAAGCACTATAGTTTCAGACCAAGACTCTAGATTTACATCTAAGTTCTGGAAGAGTTTACACAAGGCTATGGGTACGCAGCTTAATTTCAGTACAGCTTTTCACTCTCAAACAGATGGACAATCCGAGAGAACTATTTAGACCTTAGAAGATATGCTTCGTGCATGCATACTAGATTTTCAAGGATCTTGGAGTAAATATTTATCATTGGTGGAGTTTTCTTATAATAACAGTTTTCAGGTAACTATCGGTATGACACCGTATGAAGCATTGTATGAACAAAAATGTAGATCTCCCTTGTACTGGGATGAGGTTGGTGAGGCACGTTTGATTGGCCCTGACATTGTGCAACAGACCGTGGAGAAGATTGCCCTCATCCGACAGAGAATCTTGGCAGCTCAGAGTTGACAGAAGAGTTATGATGATCGTAGACGAAAAGAATTGGAGTTTGAGGTAGGTAATGAAGTTTTTCTTAAGGTATAACCACTCAAAGGAGTTGTGAGATTTGAAAAGAGAGGCAAGTTGAACCCCAGGTATATTGGACATTTCTCAATCGTGAAGAAGATTGGAAAGACAGCATATGAGTTACAATTGCCAGCCTCTATGGAAGGGATTCACAATGTGTTCGATGTTTCGATGCTAAAGAAGTGCTTGAGGGATCCATCTCAGATTTTGGAACAGCAGAGTATTGAAGTTCATCCCACTCTTACTTATGAGGAGAAACCAGTAAGGATCCTAGACTATGCTGTGAAGGTGTTGCGCAACAAAGAAGTTCCACTGGTACAAGTCTTATGGCATAACCAGAACATAGAGGAGACAACCTGGGAGCGCCAGCAGGATATGATGGACCAATATCCAGAATTATTCAGGTAACGAATTTTGAGGACAAAATTTTTTTAAGGAGGGTAGATTGTAACATCCGGTCTCATTGAACCAATTTACTTAACCAACTTGTAGTGTACGTTTTATGGATAAAATTGGGAGAATTAGTGATTAGGTTAATAAATGACTAAGTAATGACATAATGGTAAATAGAGAATTATAGTGATAACCTATTTAAGGAAAGAGGTTTTGTGATTAATGCACTGTAGCCGCTACTATTTTCCATACTCTCTCTCTGTATTCAGCTTAAGCTCAGCAGAGCTCTCCAGGCGATTCCCTCTCCATTTTTTCTCTAAACTAGATGAGTCTACTTCGATTTTGTGTTACATTGTAACTAGTGATGGTAGAGAAGAGTATAGATGTGAGCTTTGGTGAATGCTGTAGTTGGGGGTTAGTTTCGGTTTTGTGGTGAATCAGGAATGCACTATGTATAGAACTCCCAAACTAGATTCCTTAGATTTCTAGATAGATTAGAATGAGGTTTAGTAAAAATCTAATTGATATTCTGTTTATGACTTAGGTGAGCAAAACTTCCGAAGTAGTTTGAAATCGAGCATTTCCAGGAAGCCAGGTAAGTGGAGTATGCATGTGCCTTCGGGCCTACATCACAAAAACAGTAGGATTATGTATGTTTGAATTTGTTTGTATGTCATGCATCATATTTTGAAAGAATACGAAAATGAATTTACATGTATTGGAATGATGAGAAATGAACCGATTGCAACAGATAAACTATTAAGGGAACTAATCCGCCCCTTAACTTATGAAGGGATTTATAACTTTGGGAAGATTGATCTAATTCCCAATGGAATAGAAGGATCAGATAAACTATTAAGGGAACTAATCCGCCCCTTAACTTATGAAGGGATGTATGACTTTGAAAAAATTGATCCAACTCCCAATGGAACCGAGGGATCAGATCAGTGAAAGAATGTAAATGCAACTGAGAGGTGGAAGTAGAAATTGCATGATCAGGATTTATGTTTCAGCATTTCATTTCGTTAATTGCTTCACTTATTTAGCATTAGGCTAGTAGATGAATTTTGTGATGTAGGTGAAGAAGCCTTAGAAGGTGTGTTCTCTGAGCATGTTGAGGAATAGGTGGGTTGGGGAAGCACATTCATGCCTCGACTCGGTGAACTGATGGAGCGGTTTAACTATTGTTTATTTATGAGGTTTCAGTGGTTAAGTGTCTTGTGGAAGTATGCAGAGAGTTTCAATAACATTAATAGTTCTGAGGTTTTTTAACAACTTTATGGTTTTCTTGTTCTGCACATGAAAAACATGATTTGGTTTAGAGGTAGTTGCTTTGCTGGATATTTTTAGGAAGTTGTGGACTTATGTTGTTTTGAACGATTTTTAGTAAAATGCTCAAGCTCTTTTGGTAGTCGGAGTTTTCTTTGTTTAGAGTGAAAATGGTTATTATGCTGTTATGTTGAGTGTTTAGTTTATCGGTGGATGTTGAGTGTTTTGTCTATCGGTGGATGTAGTCCACCGGTGGATGTGAGTGTTTTGTCTATCGGTGGATGTAGTCCACCGGTGGATGTTGAGTATTTTGTCGTTTTGTGACCAGTGGATGTTGAGTGTTTTGTCTATCGGTGGATGTAGTCCACTGGTGGATGTGAGTGTTTTGTCTATCGGTGGATTAGTCCACCGTGGATTGAGCGTAGGAGTGAGTATTAGATTTTGTCGTTTTTGTGACCGGTGGATGTGAGCGTAGGAGTGAGTATTAGATTTTTGTTGTTTGCGACCGGTGGATGTGAGTGTAGGATCGAGATTGTCTAAGAGGGGGGTGAATTAGACCTTTTAATTTTCTTAAACTAACAGCAAACAAAACAACAGCAAATATAAAAGAGAGAGTAAGAGAAATTGACACCAGTATTTTTAACGTGGTTCGCCAAAAACTGCCTACATCCACGCTTCAAGGTTTCCCCCTTGAAGATCCTTAACCTTCTCCTCACAAGAAGAAAACAGATCAAAATTCCGAGCTCCGATCTACTACTTGCCTTTTACAATTCTGAATTGTTCTTCACGGCGACAATCCACCTTATACAGATTTTGAGTTTGTAAATTTCAAGCACAAACACCCTCTCACAAGGATTAATTCTCAGTTAAAATCAAGAGGTGTAGATAAAAAATACAGAGTACGAGTATATCGCTCGTTAGGGCTCAGGAATGATTTTTGCAAAAAGTTTTCTTTGACTATCTTCTATGGTTAAATACTCTGTCTGCTAATCTGCTATCCTCATTTATGCTGTCTTACTAGATAAGGAAATATATTACCGTTGGAGAAGCTTCCGTACTTAGACAGCTAGCCGTTGCGTTCTGCAGTCGCTTTCACTCGTCGCCATTAATGGTCTGGAGTTAAGCTTTGGACGACTCACTGTAGCTTCGCGATTATTTTGAATTCTGGCGAAAGACGCTGTTTATAGGTAGATGTAGTTTTAAGAGCTTGAACCGCTGTCGGTGGATTCCAGCTTTAAACCTTGTACCTATGTTGTTTTGAACGATTTTTAGTAAAATGCTCAAGCTCTTTTGGTAGTCGGAGTTTTCTTTGTTTAGAGTGAAAATGGTTATTATGCTGTTATGTTGAGTGTTTAGTTTATCGGTGGATGTTGAGTGTTTTGTCTATCGGTGGATGTAGTCCACCGGTGGATGTGAGTGTTTTGTCTATCGGTGGATGTAGTCCACCGGTGGATGTTGAGTATTTTGTCGTTTTGTGACCAGTGGATGTTGAGTGTTTTGTCTATCGGTGGATGTAGTCCACTGGTGGATGTGAGTGTTTTGTCTATCGGTGGATGTAGTCCACCGGTGGATATGAGCGTAGGAGTGAGTATTAGATTTTTGTCGTTTTGTGACCGGTGGATGTGAGCGTAGGAGTGAGTATTAGATTTTTGTTGTTTTGCGACCGGTGGATGTGAGTGTAGGATCGAGATTGTCTAAGAGGGGGGTGAATTAGACCTTTTTAATTTTCTTAAACTAACAGCAAACAAAACAACAGCAAATATAAAAGAGAGAGTAAGAGAAATTGACACCAGTATTTTTACGTGGTTCGGCCAAAAACTGCCTACATCCACGCTTCAAGGTTTCCCCCTTGAAGATCCTTAACCTTCTCCTCACAAGAAGAAACAGATCAAAATTCCGAGCTCCGATCTACTGCCTTTTACAATTCTGAATTGTTCTTCACGGGCGACAATCCACTGCCTTATACAGATTTTTGAGTTTGTAAATTTCAAGCACAAACTACCCTCTCACAAGGATTAATTCTCAAGTTAAAATCAAGAGGTGTAGAAGAAAAATACAGAGTACGAAGTATATCGCTCGTTAGGGCTCAGGAATGATTTTTGCAAAAAGTTGTTTCTTTGAGCTATCTTCTATGGTTAAATACTCTGTCTGCTAATCGGCTATCCTCATTTAATGCTTCTTACTAGATAAGGAAATATATTACCGTTGGAGAAGCTTCCGTACTTAGACAGCTAGCCGTTGCGTTCTGCAGTCGCTTTCACTCGTCGGCCATTAATGGTCTGGAGTTAAAGCTTTGGACGACGTCACTGTAGCTTCGCGATTATTTTGAATTCTGGCGAAAGACTCTGTTTATAGGTAGATGTAGTTTTAAGAGCTTGAACCGCTGTCGGTGGATTCAGCTTTAAAACCTTGTACCGTAGAAAACCGAACCGTTATCGAAAGATGCAGCTTTAAAATGTTGAATCGGTATCGGATGATGCAGCTTTAAAATGCCATCGGATAATGTTGCTTTAAAAGGCTATCGAATAATGTTGCTTTAAACGCCATCGGATGATGTTGCTTTAAAAAGCTATCGGATGATGTTGCTTTAAACGCCATCGGATGATGTTGCTTTAAACGCCATCAGATGATGAATCATTTTTTTGTTTAGCAATCGGATGATAAATCTTTGAACGCCATCGGATGATGTTCTTTGAACGACTTCATTTTTGTCGTTTAGCTGGCGGATGATATAGCTCTTTGAACGACTCCGCTTTCGTCGTTTTGCGATCGGATAATGTAGCTCTTCGAACGACTTTGATTTTGTCGTTTTGCTATCGGATGAAGTAGTCTTTGAGCAACTTCACTTTTTGTCATTTAGCAACAGGTGGATGCAACTCTTTTCTTCTTCAATCGGTGGATGTAACCTTTTCTTCTTCAATTGGTGGATATAACTCTATTTATTAGTTTTTCAGCCCTGTTATACTATTTAGCCCTGTACACTCAACCACAATTGTTAGAAAACTAAAATATCATTTCCAAGGGCATTTCCAACAGATTAAATCACATGCATAATTCAATATTCTCATTTAATAAACACAATCAAATTACATACTTAACATTCAAATACATCATTAAAAACTTAGTTAGACTTAAGCACCATTTAAGTCAACAATCTCCTCTTTTTTGATGATGACAATCTATGAGTATAAATTTGATTAAATATTACTCTCTCCCATAATCCTAGCTCCCCCACAGCATATGCATACGTTCTAATTTCAAACACAAATCAACTAATTTCTCAACACAGCATCAATCAAACTAATTTCTCAACACAGCATCAATCAAAGACAATCAAAAACTTTCTCCCCCATTGACATTATAAAAAAAAATAAGGAAAAAGAGACAATTGTACCAATGTGCAACAACAGAAAAAATGTAAAGCTGGTTACAAAAGAAATTATCTAAGTGAAGCTAAGTCCTTAAGCCACTGCCAGTACTCGTGTATAATGGAAGGATGCACGTCAAGATCTGGAGAAACACTGAGAGCAGTAGGAGTAGGTAGAGCAAGAGGTGCAGGAGCAGGAATATAGTGCTGAAAAAATTCTCGCCATAACACCAAATTCAGACATGGTGGAGGCTCGATCGGTCCTCGGTATACACCCAGGTCCAGACAGGGTGGAGCCTCAGTAGCAGGAGAAGCATCGAAAGAATTGGCTGGCAGAGAAGAAGATTCAGGAATAGAAGAAGTAGAAGGAGTAGAGAACTGGAGCTCAGCCTCATGAATATCCAAAGACATGAAGCGCACATCTTCATAAACTGCAGGTCTGGAAAAGGGAAGTAGAAGATCTTCATAGCAGGCCTCTGTGAAACTAACAGAACTAGATGGTTCGAGTTCAGGTTCGGGATTCAAAGCTTCAACAGAAGATCTGAGAGACTCAAGGTCCCTGGTAACAATGCATCTATGGCCATCCTTCTTCCTTGACAGCAGATCAAGACCGGTATCCAAAGCGATGCTCATGTCCAATTTGTTCTTTTCAAGCTTGGCATCTACAGACTTTTCAATCTGACTTTGAATTGAACTGATTGCTGTTCCCAGGCTCTCTATGCAAGACTTCAAATCAGTGTACTGATCCTGAACAGAGGAGAGAGCAGTGCCAAAACTGTCTAGGCGCGTCAAGAACTCATTGAACTGTGCCTCAGTGATGAATGATCTCCTCTGATAAGTTTGAGGAGTAGCAGGAGCAGTTGGCAGAGGAGGTGAAGAAATCTGGACTTGAGGAGCAATTGGAAGTGGAGCGTATGGGACTGGTGAAGCATTTTGGACTACGAGAGAGATAGGAGGTGGAGCAGGTTGAACTGCAGGAGGAGATTGGACTGGAGGAGAGATGGGAGCTGGAGTAGGCAACAAAAGGGCAGGTGGAGGGGAAGAAGGATCCTCTGGAAGTAGGGGGACATAGATGGAGAAACAGAAGGTGCCACAAAAAAAGGAGGGGGAGGAGATGGATGAGGAATGCTAGGAGTAAAAGGAACTGAGATTGTCTCAAAGATATGGGCTAGAGAGGAGGGAGCAGGATTCCTTGGCACTGGTGGAGAAAGGTGGGGGCGAGATACCAGAGAATGAGACGGAGAAATATCAAAAGCAGGGATCTCTGAATCACCACCGCCTTCTTGAGTTGATGACTCTTCAGCCAGAATCAGTTTCCTCTTTCTTTTTCTGACAGCAGCTACCTTAGTAGCCCTTTTCTTTGATCCATAACAAAATCTCCTCGTCTATTCTTTTTGATTCCCATTCTGTTCAAAGTAGAGGTAGAATAATAGCTGGACATTTTAAGGCATGTAGGATCCTCGTCCTTGGGAAATTCTACATCAAACTTCTGAAAGATCTTCATGAGAAGTAGATTATAGGGAAAAGAAGTGGTTCTGGAGGTGACACTCTGGATCATCCGTCTTAAGATAATGAAACCTATATCAAAGGGAGTCTTTTGGAAGACAGCAAAAAGAACAAAAAATTCCATGCTACTAATATCATCATAATGACCACTCTTAGGAATAACATTATATCCGATCATTTGATGAAACAGTCGAGCTCGAACAGATAAGTGTTTGCTCTTCAAAGAATTTGGGATATTGTTCGGGTCTAGGACAATTTCTTTCAAAAATAGATGCCCCTCAGGAGTGTCAAGAAATGGGGGGTTTTGTCCTGTCGTATAGAATTTAGTATGATTATCTAAATGAGGACTCTCCAGAAGCACATTTAAGGATTGAGAGGTTATGACTATGTGTTTTCCATACACATAGCTCGAAATAGTAGATTGATCAGAAGGATAGCTAAGATTGACATAAAACATGTGAATAGCAGAGGGGTAATAGAAAGATTCAACATCGAACAACCCCATTAAGCCAATATCCGTCAAGGGTACAATTAAATTTAAACCAACTAAATCGTCAGGAATAATACCACGACTTGGAATTAACTTCTTATGTTTAAAGTCATCGTGATACCTTGTCTCTGCAGCCTGAGGGAGGAAAAAGTAAGATGGCCAACTATTTGCACTAGGAATCTCTCATGGCTGACGAGCTGAGACTTTGGCCTTTTTCTTGGCCGGTTCGGAGACTGCACGAGATGATGAAGCCATTTGAGCGAATCGAAGAAGAGAACCTAGAAAGAAAAGATTGGAAGCAGGGATTTCTGAAAGAGCGCAAAAAATGAAGCGTTTTTTTAAAGAGAAACAGAGTTTAAATGAATTAGGGCATCGCCTGACTGGGAGAAGACAAAACGTGGTGATCGGATATCACCCGATAGAGTATACGTGTCAGCAGATTAAAAAAAATATCTTCCGGTACATAGACATCTTCCGGTAAACGGATGATGCATATCTTTCGGTGAAAAGTAAAGGAGCGGGCAATGTAAACATCAAAAGCAAAAGGAATAAAAGAACCTTAACGATTCTCACACTGAATAAGACCTAATCTTATTCTGATATTACAGAAGGTTTTCTCATCCAAAGGTTTTGTAAAGATATCAGCCAATTGATCTACAGAGTTGATAAATTCCAAGGAAATATCACCTCTTTGAACATGATCTCTTATGAAGTGATATCTAACATCGATATGCTTAGTTCTAGAATGTTGGATTGGATTTTTGGAAATGTTTATAGCGCTGGTGTTGTCACACCTAATAGGAATTCTATTATAAAACAGATTGTAATCTTCTAGAGTTTGCTTCATCCACAACATTTGTGCACAACAACTGCCAGCAGCAATATATTCACTTTCAGCAGTTGACAATGCAACAAAATTTTGTTTCTTAGAATACTAGGAAAGTAAAGATTCACCAAGGAATTGGCATGTTCCACTGGTTCTTTTCCTATCAACTATACTACTAGCATAGTCAGAATCTGAGTATCCTATCAGATCAAAAGAGGTGCCCTTCGAATACCATAGACCTAAGTCATAAGTCCCACTCAAATATTTGAAAATTCTTTTAACAGCAGTTAAATGAGACTCCTTAGGGGCTGCTTGAAATCTAGCACAAAGGCAAACACTGAATAGAATATCTGGCCTGCTAGCAGTCAAATATAATAATGAACCAATCATACCACGATATTTCTTAATGTCTACATTTATTCCATGTTCATCTTTGTCCAATTTGGTTGTGGTACTCATGGGAGTTCTAGAAGATTTAACAGATTTTAAACCAAATTTCTTCAAGAGTTCCTTGATGTATTTTTCTTGACAGAAGAAAATGCCATCAGGAGATTGACAGATCTGGAAACCTAAGAAGAATTTCAACTCCCCCATCATACTCATTTCAAATTCACTTTGCATGAGGGAGGAAAATTTATTACACATTGTGATATTAGTTGATCCAAAAGTAATGTCATCGACATAGATTTGAACTAACAGAATGTCTTCATCCTTTTGCATGGTAAATAGAGTTGAATCGGTGTTACCCTTTTTGAAATTCCTTTCCTCAAAGAAATTCTTCAATCTATCATACCAAGCCCTAGGAGCCTGCTTAAGTCCATAAAGAGCTTTCCTTAGTTTGTATACATATTCGGGTTTATCAAAGGCTTCAAAACCTAAGGGTTGCACTATATAAACTTCTTCTGTGATGTAACCATTTAAGAATGCACTCTTTACATCCATTTGAAAGAGTGTGAAGTTTTTGTAGCAAGCAAAAGCTAAGAGCATTCTGATTGACTCTAGTCTAGCTACAAGGGCAAATGATTCCTCAAAGCCAATACCTACTTCTTGGGAGTATCCCTTAACAACTAGTCTAGCCTTATTTCTAACTACAATCCCATTTTCATCCAATTTATTTTTGTAAACCCATTTTGTTCCAATAATGGGATGATCCTTAGGCCGTGGAACAAGTTCCCATACATTTCTCCTTTCAAATTGATTTAATTCTTCCTGCATAGCCATAATCCAATTTTCATCATTCTCGGCCTCTTCAAATTTCTTAGGCTCTACTTGAGAAATGAATGACACATTGGCACAGAGGTTCCTAAGAGAGGATTTAGTCTTTACACCTAAGGAAGGATCTCCTAAGACTTTATCTAATGGATGATCTTTGACATACTTTCAATCCCTAGGAAGAGCAGGAATTTCATCCTTCACATGAACAATTTCTAAAGAATTTGAAGAGGGTTCTAAGGATTTATCACCTAGATGAGGATCAGTAGGCTTGTCTAAAGAGAGGGAATCTAGATGCTTTTCTAAAGAGTCATCCTCATCCACATTGATTGTGAGTTGAGGGGACTCATCAAAGTTAACATGAACAGATTCCTCAACAACCAGAGTTCTCCTATTGAACACCCTATATGCTTTACTGGAAAGAGAATAACCCAGAAAAATTCCAAGATCAGATTTGGAATCGAACTTTCCTAAGTTATCCTTAGTGTTCAGAATGAAGCACTTACAACCAAAGGCTCTAAAGTACTTAACAGAGGGAGTTTTACCATTCCAAAGCTCATAGGGAGTTTTCTCTAAAATAGGTCTTATAGAGACCCGATTAAGCACATAACAAGCTGTTGACATAGCTTCAGTTTAGAAATACTTAGGAAGGAAATTCTCATTGAGCATAGTCCGTGCTAGCTCTTGGAGAGACCTGTTTTTCCTCTCAACAACACCATTTTGCTGAGGGGTTCTAGGGGAGGAAAAATTGTGCTCAATTTCATACTTGAGACACAAGAGCTCAAATTTTTCATTCTCAAATTCTCCACCATGATCACTACGAATAGCAAAAATGGTGAGTTTCTTTTCATTTTGAACTCTTTTGCTAAAGCTAGAGAAAATATCAAAGGTTTCATCCTTTGACTTCAGAAAATAAACCCAAGTAAATCTAGAAAAATCGTCAACAATGACAAAAGCATAGAATTTGTTTCCTAAACTGGCTATATTAGAAGAACCGAAAAGGTCCATATGAAGGAGTTGGAGAGACTTAGAAGTAGAAATTACATTCTTCGATGCAAATGAACTTTTAATCTGCTTACCCATTTGGCAGGCTTCACAGACCTTATCCTTCTCAAATGATATCTTAGGGATCCCTCTAACTAAATTCTCCTTAGTAATCTTAGCCAAGGTATCCATCCCTACGTGTCCTAATCTTCTATGCCAAGTCCAGCAGTCATTAGAAGAATTAGCAGCAAAATATTTTTCATCATTGCACACAATATTATCTAAGTCAGTGATATAAATATTTTCTTTCCTATAGCCAGTAAACAGAATTTTTTCATTTGAAGCATCCTTAATTATGCAAGAGTTTGACTTAAAAGTCACCTTATATCCTTTATCACATAACTAGCTAATACTAAGTAGATTATGCTTTAATCCATCAACTAATAACACATTCTCAATAATAGGATTAAGGCTGTTACCTATATTGCCGATGCCAACAATTTTGTCCTTTTGGTTTCCACCAAAAGTAACACTTCCTTTCTTCTTGTTGACGACTGCAAACTTGGTTGAGTCTCCTGTCATATGCCTCGAGCATCCACTGTCGAGGTACCATTGATTTCTTTCAGGAGAACAGTCAACCTGCAAAACAGAATATCAAGTTGTCTTCTTTGGTACCCAAACCTTTTGGGTCCTAGTGTTAGATCTGGTTCCTTTAGGAACCCATTGTAATTTACTACAAAGTTTACTTTTTCCTGTTTTAAAAGGACATACATAGGATTTATGTCCTACCTCATTGCAAGCATGGCAAACAGTAGATTTAACAAAGTGATTTTTATATACTTTCTTTTTTACTACTCCCATTATATCCAATGCCTTCTCTATCAAAGGTCATTCTTTGATCACTAATCAGCATGTTCAGTTGTTTACTACTATAAGTGAATTTCTGAAGAAGATTATTCAACATCTCATTTTTCTTTTTAAGTTCAGAAACTTCTTTTTCATGCTGATTATGTTCATTTGCATGCTTCTCGATTAGACTTGCGTTTTCCTTTTTCAATGAATTGTATTTGGTCTTTAACATGCTAAATTGTTTTACCAGATCATTAAATGCATCTATTAGTTCACCATCTTCATTATCACTATCACTATCACTTAAAATACTGGAAAAGGAAGAACTAACCTTATCCTCGTGTGCCATGAAGCACAGGTTGGCAACCTCTTCCTCTTCTGAGGAAGTGTCACCTTCACTGTCATCCCAAGTTGCCTTCATAGCCTTCTTCTTAAACTTCTTGGGATTTTTCTTGGCTTGTGGACAGTCTGCCTTCATATGGCCAGGCTTCCCACACTTGAAACAGGTGAATTCCTTTTCTCTTTGAGACTTGTCACCTTTTGAAAATCTTCTTCCTTGCATCATTTTCCTTTGGAGGAATTTGCTGAACCTCCTAGTGATGAGTGCAATATCCTCATCATCTTCTTCTTCTTCTTATTTCTCTTGCTTGCTTGATGAGGCTTTGAGAGCAATGTCCTTTTTCTTGCTGATCTCTTTCTCCTTGAGATCTTCCTTCTCATTGGCTCTCATGGTTATCTCGTGTGTCATGAGAGCGCCAATGAACTCTTCAAGCTTGAGAACCTTCAGATCCCGAGCTTCTTGAATGGCTGTCACTTTTGGTTGCCAAGCTCTTGATAGACACCGAAGGATCTTTCTTACAAGTTCTTCTCCTGAATAAGTCTTACCAAGCACTTTTAAGCCATTAGTAATATTGGTAAAACGAGTAAACATAGAGGATATAGATTCATCCTTTTCCATTGAAAATAATTCATACTCGTGTACTAACATACTCATTTTGCTCTCCTTTACTTGGTTTGTACCCTCGTGTGTGACTTCCAGTAAGTGCCATATTTCTTGAGCACTTTCACACCCTTGAACTCTATTGAATTCATCACGATTTAGTGCACAGTATAGGGTGTTTATGGCTTTGGCATTAAGGCTCAGATTTCTCTTATCGGACTAAGTTAATTCAGTAGAGTCCTTAGGGATACTTTTCCTATCTATAGTTTTCTTGGCCATGAAAGGACCATTCTCTATTATACTCCAAATCTCATAGTCCATGGCTTGAACGAATATTCTCATTCTTGCCTTCCAATACACAAAATCACTGCCATCAAACAGTGGTGGACGAGAAATGAACTGACCCTCAGTGTGTGAGGTGTTTGCGTTGAATGCCATAGTAAATATATCTCACAGAATATTCAAACGCAACTTAGACAATGATTAACCATTCCCTGATACCAATTGTAGGATCGAGATTGTCTAAGAGGGGGGTGAATTAGACCTTTTTAATTTTCTTAAACTAACAGCAAACAAAACAACAGCAAATATAAAAGAGAGAGTAAGAGAAATTGACACTAGTATTTTTACGTGGTTCGGCCAAAAACTGCCTACATCCACGCTTCAAGGTTTCCCCCTTGAAGATCTTTAACCTTCTCCTCACAAGAAGAAACAGATCGAAATTCCGGGCTCCGATCTACTGCCTTTTACAATTCTGAATTGTTCTTCACAGGCGACAATCCACTGCCTTATACAGATTTTTGAGTTTGTAAATTTCAAGCACAAACTACCCTCTCACAAGGATTAATTCTCAAGTTAAAATCAAGAGGTGTAGAAGAAAAATATAGAGTATGAAGTCTATCGCTCGTTAGGGCTCAGGAATGATTTTTGCAAAAAGTTGTTTCTTCGAGCTATCTTCTATGCTTAAATACTCTGTCTGCTAATCGGCTATCTTCATTTAATACTTCTTACTGGATAAGAAAATATATTACCGTTGGAGAAGCTTCCGTACTTAGACAGCTAGCCATTGCGTTCTGGAGTCGCTTTCACTCGTCGGCCATTAATGGTCTGGAGTTAAAGCTTTGGAAGACGTCACGTAGCTTCGCGGTTATTTTGAATTCTGGCGGAAGACTCTGTTCATAGGTAGATGTAGTTTTAAGAGCTTGAACCGCTGTCGGTGGATTCAGCTTTAAAACCTTGTACCGTAGAAAACCGAACCGTTATCGGAAGATGCAGCTTTAAAATGTTGAACCGGTATCGGATGATGCAGCTTTAAAATGCCATCGGATGATGTTGCTTTAAAAGGCTATCGGATGATGTTGCTTTAAACGCCATCGGATGATGTTGCTTTAAAAAGCTATTGGATGATGTTGCTTTAAACGCCATCGGATGATGTTGCTTTAAACGCCATCGGATGATGAATCATTTTGTCGTTTAGCAATCGGATGATAAATCTTTGAACACCATTGGATGATGTTCTTTGAATTACTTCATTTTTGTCGTTTAGCTGGCGGATGATATAGCTCTTTGAATGACTCCGCTTTCGTCGTTTTGCGATCGGATAATGTAGCTCTTCGAACGACTTTGATTTGTCGTTTGCTATCAATCGGTGGATGTAACCTTTTCTTCTTCAATCGGTGGATGTAACCTTTTCTTCTTCAATCGGTGGATGTAACCTTTTCTTCTTCAATCGGTGGATGTAACCTTTTCTTCTTCAATCGGTGGATGTAACCTTTTCTTCTTCAATCGGTGGATGTAACCTTTTCTTCTTCAATCGGTGGATGTAACCTTTTCTTCTTCAATCGGTGGATGTAACCTTTTCTTCTTCAATCGGTGGATGTAACCTTTTCTTCTTCAATCGGTGGATGTAACCTTTTCTTCTTCAATCGGTGGATGTAACCTTTTCTTCTTCAATCGGTGGATGTAACCTTTTCTTCTTCAATCGGTGGATGTAACCTTTTCTTCTTCAATCGGTGGATGTAACCTTTTCTTCTTCAATCGGTGGATGTAACCTTTTCTTCTTCAATCGGTGGATGTAACCTTTTCTTCTTCAATCGGTGGATGTAACCTTTTCTTCTTCAATCGGTGGATGTAACCTTTTCTTCTAATCGGTGGATGTAACCTTTTCTTCTTCAATCGGTGGATAGAACTCTATTTATTAGTTTTTCAGCCCTGTTATACTATTTAGCCCTGTACACTCAACCACAATTGTTAGAAAACTAAAATACCCTTTCCAAGAGCATTTCCAGCAGATTAAATCACATGCATAATTCAATATTCTCATTTAATAAACACAATCAAATTACATACTTAACATTCAAATACATCATCAAAAACTTAGTTAGACTTAAGCACCATTTAAGTCAACAGTGAGCGTATGAGTAAGTATTAGATTTTTTTGTCGTTTTGTGACCGGTGGATGTGAGCATATGAGTGAGTATTAGATTTTTGTCGTTTTGTGAGCGGTGGTTGTGGGTAGTTGACATGTCGTGCGACTGACACTGTTTAGCGGTGGATGCCTTCTATTCCCGCCTCTACTGCTGAGTCTATTTTATTTCTGCTTCTGCCGCTGACACTGTTTAGCGGTGGATGCCCTTTTGTTTCAATTTCTATTGCTTGAACTGTTCAGCGGTGGACGTGTTTTATTTTATTTTGTTTTCTTTCAACTAATTGTCTTTAATATTTTAATTAAATTAATAAATGTTGTTTTATACAAAAATTTTCTGCTGCAAGTTTTTTTTTACTTTTAAGGATCAAATCTTGACTGTCGAGTGAAATTTTAAGTTTTTCTCAGAATGTTATAGTGTGGTTATGTATTATCAGTAACGAACCAGGTTTATATAATTCGGGGTGTTACATGTCTGTACTAGATTAGGTCGAGACATAGAAGAAGGTACAGGGTCAATCTTCAAGTCATCTGTTGAGATAACCATGTCATGATATAAATTTTACTGTTTCCTCAAAGTTCTATGTTCTCATGGCAAGACTAATAAATTCAATAAAATAAAAGATTTAGATTAACAAGTACTTATTTGTTCAATAACATGTGTAAAGTCGCACGTAGACGTACAGTATCCTAGGCTTTCTCTAGTAAAATTGTAGTACTCCAAACGTTATAATCTTGACTTCGCACATGCACTCATGAGAACTTTTGGTTGACTATATGGTATGAAGTGATCACTATTTACAATGCTTGGGTTTCTTAGAGGAAAATTGAATGCATAGCTAAGGTTTTGTTATTTTCGAGTGAAATATATGAGTCAATTTTAAACTAAGTAGATTTCTAATTTTCGTGTGTTGTTTGTCACTCTGTCTTCAATCTTCATCTTCATGAAGAATAGAAGAAGGGTCCATTCTTCTTTGGATTTCCCCATTTTGGAGGTTAGACTATGGGTGACACATTGTGTTGAATATTGAAGATACGTAAAGGGTTGTTTGTGCTAGACTAGATTAGGATATTGGGCCAGGTATTGAGTCAATCTTTAGATTATGAGTCAGTTCGCTTTTTTTTTTTGTTGATTGCATGATCATGAGATAAATTCCACTAGCTCATCGAAGTTCAATATTCTCATGATAAGACTCATCAATGTAATAAAGTAAAAGACTTGGATCAAATGCTCAAAGATTAATAGTACGTGTAAAATCGCACACATACATACAGTTTCCTAGGCTCTCTCTAGTAAGATTGTCGCACTCCTAATCTTATAATCTCGACTGATGTAGATCACAGAGTGACAAAGTCCAAGCCCAAGAAACATGATCCATATGAAGACATTGGTGGCCCAATGACACGATCAAAAGCTAAGAAGAATCATGAGGTCCAAGAGATCCAAGAGAAAAAGCCTTCACAACTTGATTCAAAGATACTAAATTTGTTGAGGATTGAAAAGATTCAAGTAGAGGCAAGGGAGGCTGAATACTCACGAAGATAGAGAGAGGCTGCGGCGCACATGCAATCATTAGAATATCACATGCAATCATTTACAGCCACATGCGTCATGCACATGCAAGAGAATCACGAAGGGGATCAAATCATTTGGCCAAAGCACATGCAAATTTAGAAAATCACGTTTAAACGGAGTTTAAAACATGATGTGCAATATGATCACGCAAGGATCACATGATTTCTTTTATTTTTATTAAGTTTTATCATTATCTTTTAGTTGGATTCTGATTATTTTAGCATTAATTTATTAAAGCTTGTAGCCTATTTAAAGACAACACATATTCAGTTTTTAGGGGAGATATGAAGTTTGATTATTGAGTTTTTACGCTTGGGAGAGTTTCCTCTTGGATTATTTAGAAATAACTTAATCTTCATCAAGTATTAACCTGATGGTTCTTATTTGATAGCTTGGGTTCACCCAACAGGTGTTGCTCGGGTCAAGCTTCTATTTCAATAACTAGGGTACCATCGACGAGTTCGATCGGGGTCTAGTTCCTTTATTTTGTTTACTCACAAGACGATTCTATTGTTAATTCTGCATTGTTGACGAGTCTCAGATTCGCCAAAATTTGAGGTTTGTATAAGTTGGTATAAGATCTTTGGCTCCGCCAATTCAAGGTGCTATCTTTTAATTCTATTGTCAATCTCTTCTTCATCTTAGTTTTTCATCTTACTAGTCAAAAACAAAAGTTCATACATTTTGATCCAGTTTCGATTTTTATCATCAATTTCTTTTTTCTTGTGAATTTCTCTACTTGAAATTCGAAAAGTAAAAACAAATGAAAATTTTGACAAAGGTAAAAAAAAGGAAATATTCAAAATCAAATTTTTTTCGAAGCAAGATTGAGTTTTTGGAAATTCTACAACTCTAATCTTGTTTTACTTGATATTAATTGCTTAAATATTCAGTCGTTGATTTATTTCTACAAATTTTGAATTTTTTCCAAGAGAAGAATCTTGATTCAAAATCTTTAGATATCTCAGTCGTTTCAAGGTATCATTTGAATCTTTCGTTGTTTACTTCTAGAGATTTCAAAAATTATATCCTTGAAATTCAAAAATTTATGCTTAAATTTTGTAGATAATTGTTATTCGAATATTCAAATCATTGTTCAAATCTTATTCAAACTATTGGTCTTATTTGAATTTTTGGCCAAATGATTTGATCTCTTTCGTGATTCTCTAGCATGTGCATGACACATATGACTTTAAATAATTGCAGATGATCTTTTAATGATGATATGTGATCTTTTAATGATTGCATGTCTGTCACATATTCTATCTTCATGAGTATTCAGCCTCCCTTACCTCTACTTGATTCTTTTCAATCCTCAACAAATAGAGTGATGAGATGCTCTAAGTGCAATGGGGTGGGACATAATGTCAGGAGGTGCGAAGGAGTTAATTTGAGTACATCCACACCGACTACTCGAGGAGCTGGAAGCGGTAGAGGAAGAGACCGAGGAAGAGGCTGAGGAAGACAAAGAGGAAGAGGCCAAGGGGTCTAAAGAGAAAGAGGAAGATGCTGTGGGGAAGTACTACTAATGTAATTTTGTCTTTGCTACTTGCACTTTTGCATGAGCATTGTTTGATGAATTGTGATGTTTTTTTGTCTTTTTTTGTTTCTGCTTGGTTACTTGGACTGTTCTAGGAGCATTTTGGATGAATTGTGATGTATTTTGTGTTTTTTTGGTTTCTGATTGGTTACTTGCACTGTTCCAGGAGCATTTTTGATGAATTGTGATGTATTGTGTCTTTTTTTGTTTCTGCTTGGTACTTGCACTGTTTTTTTTTGTTTCTCGTGTTCATCCTCGCCTCTTCCAAAATATTGATGGTCGATCTCAATCTGTTTCGGCCCTCTTGCTGGATTTTAAAAACCATTCCCCTTAAATTTATCAAACCCTTTTTTATAACACAACAAATATTCATGAATACATCAATCCCATCATCGTCAATTTCTTGATTGTTAAACATAAGCTACAAACACTAAATTCATAAGCTACAAACAAACATACACTAAGTTACAAAGTGATATAAACATAATCAACAAACAATACAATTGTGAGTAGCCACAACTATAAATACATAGATTTTTTTTTCCTCCACTTATTTAACATAGATTCTTGGATCTGCTCCATGCTTTCTATATTTGCTCGTAACCCATTAATTATGTCTTTCTACCTCAATCCCATGGTTGCATCGTACCATAAAAAAATTGCATCCTCCTGATTCCCTTTGTAACAAAGCACATAATTTCAACTTCATACAGGTGTAACATTGTTACAAACATTATATTACCGCATAGTATTGACAGCCAAAAAATCTTCTACCAGGATTCTTGGGTGCCCATGATGTACCAAGATAAGCCCTTGCATTGCAAAAACATTTAACATTTGACAAAACCTCTGAATCATCTATAAAATTACACAATGAATATTGTATAATTACAAACACCACTTTTTTCAAGAATAATGGGAAATTATACCGATAACACCTTCATTCCTTTGTGATGCACGCGAAGCCATTGTCAATCAGATTATCTCAACAACACCTACACCTTGAGCTCTAGCCTACCAAAATAAAGAATGAATGGACGAGTTATTAAAGTACCGATAGATATGAAAACCATGTGAGTGCTGCTTTTCAAATGTACATTTTTTATTTAAAAACTATTATTGCAATGAGAGCAACTAGTTCCACCATCCTTAACTTTGCGCGTTTATTTTTGACAAAGTAGTAGATTACCCAGTGATAGCAATGAGCAGAGGACACAAACAGAGAAATAGACAACATTTTCTCTCAAGTTTTAGTTGTTCTTAGAATCTATAAAAAATGGGTTTGAATAATATATGCTTTGAATCATCAAAAAACAGATTTGACAGCAAGAAGATTAGGAAATATTAACCCAATCGGAGACATAAAATTCTATTATACTCAATCAAAAATTGAGAAAGAAGAAAGAGGGAAGAAAGAACAAGGCAAGAACATATTACGAAAACAAATTTCAATCCCCCAATAAGCTGTGTTTTTTTAAAAAAAATTGTAGGTTTATATAGTCAGATTCCTTCAACATCGGAAGACACCCTTATTTTAATTCCATAAGCAAGCACCAGAAGACAGCCAGAGAAGAGACTTACCGAGAAGAGACGAGACAGGGAGGAAGTTGACGGGCTGGAGACTTTGGAAAATCGAAGAGGGAGAAAGCTCACGATTTCGAGCTGGAGACTCTGGAAAATGGAAAAATCGGAGGGGGGGGGGGGAAGCTCACGATTTTGAGTTTGGTACACTCGAAAAATCTTAGAGGGAGCAAGGTGAAGATTTGGAGATTTAGGGCTAGAGGATTGAGCAGAGCAAATGAGATTACGAAGAGAAAGGAAAAAAGTTATGTTTTTTAATAAATTTAGATTCCGCATGTGCACTAACAGTAGGGGTTTAACGGAAATTTTAAAAGGATTCAGATCAATAACAGAATAATTGTACATGGTTCGACTTGTCGGTTTTTTTAGTACAGGGGTCTACCTGAAATAACGTGTATAGTATAGGGGTTAAAATTGATAATTTTCCTATTAAGTTTTATCATTATCTTTTAATTAGATTGAGATTATTTTGGCATTAATTTATTAAAGCTTGTAGCCTATTTAAAGGCAAGACATAATTGGTATTTAGGTGAGATGTGAATTTTGATTATTGAGTTTTTACTCTTGTGAGGGTTTCCTCTTTGGTTTTTTTTTTTTGAAGAACTTGATCTTCATCAAGTATTGTCTTGATAGATCATCTTTGATAGCTTGGATTCAGCTAACAAGTGTAGCTCGGGTCAAGCTCCTATTTTGATAACTACGATTCCATCAATGAGTTCTATTGGGATCTAGTTCCTTTATTTTCTTGAATTATACGATGATTATACTATTAATTTTGCATTGTTGATGAGTCTCAGATTCCTAAAAATCCAAGGTTCGCATTATCGACTTTGCACATTCACTCACTAGAACCTTGCAAGGTTGATTGTATGGCTAGAATTGATCACTATTTGCAATGTTAGGGCCTCTTAGAGGAAAATTGGATGTAGAGGTGAAATTTTTGTTGTGTTTTGGTTAATTGCACAAATCGTTTTTAAGCTAAGTGGGTTTTTGGTTTTCGTGCCACGTTTGTCATTGTCTTCAATCTTCGTTTTCATGAAGAATTGAATAAGGGTTTTTTCTTCTTTGCAGTTTGCAATTTCTAATGGGATGGACTCAGGGCAACATTAAGTTGAATATTGAAGAATGGTAGTGGGCCATCTGTGATGGACTGGGTCAAGATATTGGATTAGTCTTTTTATGTCATCAGTTTGGTTTTCTCTTTTTTTTTTTTTTTTTTTTTTTGTAGAGCACATTATCGTGAGATATATTTCATCAAAGTTCAATATTCTTATGGCAAGATGCATCAATGTAATATAATAAAGATTAAGAATAAACTAAGCCTTGAAATTTTTTAGGATAAGTTCAACTTAAAATCCTGAAATTTATTTTTGAATAAAAAAAGCTTCAAACTAGGAGGTTTGTTCAACATAGACCCTGAATGTCTCTTTTGAACAAAATAAACTTTGAAATTCACACAGTGAACAAATTAGATCATACTCGATTGCATGTTTTTTTAATTTGAAATTCACACAGTGAACAAATTAGACCAACCCATAACCCTGAGTATATACTTGTTTACTTTTAAGTTTAATAATAACTAGAAGTGTTAAACTGGCGCACTGGTGTTGTACAGTAGCATGCCAAGCCTTGCCCGACCCACTACAGTACTGAGTCGAGTCTGGCTCGGTCCAAAATGAAGGGTTATCCTAGCCTAGGGTCTGGGCTCGTGAGCCCACCTAGGATCGGGCCAGGAAGGTCGAGTTGGCCTGCTCCTTGGCTCACGGGCCAGACTTGTCGTTCCGGTCTTCCCCTTCTCCACGTGATGATAGGGTTAGCAAAACTCCATTTTTCATTGTCTTCCCAATGCTATTATGTTTCACAATATAGTATGGTCTACCACCAGGATTGGGCGACGTAGATTTTTGCGACAATGGTCGTATTTGCTCCAATAGTGACATGCCTAGGGGCCAAATTACTTGAAAACCCGATAAAGGCCTAAACTTTATTTATTCTCCTTACTTAGGTGTTGATTCAGTTGGAGATGCCACGTGGGATTCTAGATCGTTAGACATGGATGTCACATGAGAGCCTAGCTATATGAATGCCCTCTTGAAAAGCTCATAATGGAATGAAGAAAACACTACAGCACCAGCTGGAGTATTAATGTAACGACCCCGTTTCCCAGCAAGATATTGTCCGCTCTAGGGATTGGGCCGCAGCCCAATATCCTCCCCTCACGGCTTTGTTTGGCGAGAACTTCCCGGAAGGTCACCCAACCTAGAATTGCTCTCGTCGAAGCACTTTTAACTTCAGAGTTCTTATGGGATCCGTTGCCAATCTTGCTCCAAAATACGTCTTGCTATCTTGGGAGGGTCTCTTTACATATGTTTCATTTCCCACATACTTCCCCAAGCGATGTGGGATTGTGACGACCCCCTTTTTACGGACCTGTCACCTTCCGGTTCGCCCGCAGCGGACGTACCGCCATCCGGGTTCTGGTTCGGCAGCCATCGTACACATACTTGCACATACGGGTCATCATAATCACCCCCCCTCTGGGGGCCAACGTCCTCGTTGGCCACATTTCCGGTAGGTACAGGCTCTGATACCATTTGTAACGACCCCGTAACCACGGCTTTGTTTGGCGAGAACTTCCCAGAAGGTCATCCAACCTGGAATTGCTCTCGCCGAAGCACTTTTAACTTCAGAGTTCTTATGGGATCCGTTGCCAATCTTGCTCCAAAATACGTCTTGCTATCTTGGGAGGGTCTCTTTACATATGTTTCATTTTCACATACTTCCCAAGAGATGTGTGATTGTGACGACCCCCTTTTTACGACCTGTCACCTTCCGGTTCGCCCGCGCGGACGTACCGCCATCCGGGTTCTGGTTCGTGCAGCCATCGTACACATACTTGCACATACGGGTCATCATAATCACCCCCCCTCGGGGGCCCAACGTCCTCGTTGGCCACATTTCCGGTTAGGTACAGGCTCTGATACCATTTGTAACGACCCCGTTTCCCAGCAAGATATTTTCCGCTCTGGGGATTGGGCCGCAGCCCAATATCCTCCCCTCACAGCTTTGTTTGGCGAGAACTTCCCAGAAGGTCATCCAACCTGGAATTGCTCTCGCCAAAGCACTTTTAACTTCGGAGTTCTTATGGGATCCGTTGCCAATCGTACTCCAAAACGCGTCTTGCTATCTTGGGAGGGTCTCTTTACATATGTTTCATTTTCACATACTTCCCCAAGAGATGTGTGATTGTGACGACCCCCTTTTTATGACCTGTCACCTTCCGGTTCGCCCGCGCGGACGTACCGCCATCCGGGTTCTGGTTCATGTAGCCATCGTACACATACTTGCACATACGGGTCATCACAATTAAAAGCCAAAATTGTCTTCTGGGGAACAATCGTTGTAATTTTCTTTTGCTTATTTTCTTTGTTATCTCCTTTTTGACAAACTTTTAATCATTAGTTTTTTGCATTCATGCATTAGTTTTGTTGGTTAGACTTAGTCACATCTTGGTGGCATGGTTGTGGGTTGAAGACCACAAGTGGTTAGGCCCACTACTTGGCCTACGTTTAGAATCATCACTTGGCCTATATTTGGAAGCATCACTTGGCCGGCCCACATTTGGATGCAATACCTTCATCAAATAGGCCCATGAAGAGACAACCCAAGAAAGCCCAGGCTTGAAGATTTGGCCCATGCAAGTACATCAAGTAGTGGCCACAAGGATGGATGACATGGCCATGTAGCATCATTCATAAAGCAAAACAAGGAAAGCACCTTAACTTTTGGATGAAGCACATAGATTGCAATCTTGTCCCTTCATCTTGGTCTTCATCAACGGCTCCAATCCTTTCCATGGAAACCCTAACCTCCACCCTAGGTCTATATAATGCATGCATATTGTTGTTTTTAAAAACCTTTTGCCAAATTTGAATAGAATTTTGTTTTCCTTTTGAGCATTGCTCTTGGAGTCCACGATTTGTGCCAAAATTGTGAAGGAGTGAGATCTCCATTGATATCCACGCCTAAAGGTGCTTGAATATCTCTTACCCTTCTTCTTCCTCTCTCTTTGGAGAGCATATAGGTTGAAGAAGGCAAACCTTCCCCAAGGTGGTTGGTGTTTTTTTTTGGAAAACACATTTGCCTCAAAGCAAAACATAAGATAACTTTGGGGGCCTCCAAGGGGCTATCTTTTACCATAATTTTTCATCCATTTTTGTTCATTTTTTCGCGTTGTCATTGTCACAATTTTTCTTCCTCACACACTCCTCTACATTTCATCTTTTTATTGCATTTCATTTCGACCTTATCTTCATCCTCATTTTTGCACAAATCCGAGAGCACACTATCACGCGAGCACATTTAGTTCTTTGTGGGTTTTGAGCTAACTCTTTTTGGAGCTTGACTCATCAAATAGCAAACCAGAAAAAATTAGAATCCGTTATAGTAGCCATCAGATAGGAGGAAATGTTGGACTCGAGGTGGAGTTGCAAATTGAGACGGGCAAAAGAGATACCCTAAAAATGAAGGGTTGCGATAAATAAGTGTGGAATGAAGGGTTAAAAATGGTTTAAAATATTGTGTCAAGAGTGATTATGTAACAATTTTATTCTATCAATCTTAAATTTATGCAAGTAATATATTAATTTGGAGTAATTTTTTAAAATTTCTAATTTTTTTAACATATTATAAATGGTTGTCAATTAGATAAGTATAAACCTAGTTGGGATGATATTTTTCTAATTTATATTGATGAAACTGTCAAATATTTATAATGATATTCACATGATATATTTTTTATTAGATTGTCTCAAATAATTTTTTTCCTTAAATACATTTCATTTATATATTAAATAAATAATTTTATCAATTAAACGATTAACTATTGTATTTTGACATTATAATAATAGTAATTGTTATGATTTTAATAACTAAATTTTAAAATTATATTGATATAAATTAGAAATATTTATGTATGCTCAGCTCATTAAGGCTTGTTAGGCTCGTTCAGCCGGCTCGACTCAGCTCGTTTAAATCGTGACTCTTGAGCTAGCTCGAGTTGAAATATTTTTTGGACGGGCTCGTTATGCTCGACTTGTTGGGCTCACTAGGCTCTTTTAAATCGCTAGGCTCGGTGAGCTAGACTTTTTTAGCCTCGACTAGCTCGTTTGCCACATTTGATGATAGCTTTATGAAAATTAGAGTTATTGTCATTTAAAACAAATTTTGATGTTTATTCTCGAGTTTTTTTGTAGTTTTAATCAATTCAAGTTATTTAACAGATAAATAATCAAACAGGTAAAATAAAGATGAAAATAACTAATTTTATAGGCAGGTCGTGTCCCAAACGAGTCTAAGTTACGACCCAAATTAAAGAAAATCAGCATCTCACAACAACAACTGAGCCACGACTCAAGGGAGTCTGAGTGGCGGTCCTGCCACACAAATCGAACCCAAGTCATAACACTGAGGTACCCAGACCACGGTCCATAAATAACTATTCGCCCAAGCCACGACCCAAATTTTCCAAGTTGAGACCCAAGAGCATATTCACTTTTTGAAAATACGAAATCTTGTGTGTTTTGAAAGATATTTTTCAAGGATTTTAGAAACTCTAATCGAGTCTATAAATACAATATTATCAGAGAAAAATGGAACTTTAGATAGTCTTGAGATGTATTTTTAGAGATCGATCAAAGAGGATTTTCGACACAAGGCAAAGAGATTGACATACGTGTTACATCATTACGGTGACATTTAGAGACTAATTTTCTATTCTACGTCTTTGTTCTCTTTGATATAACTATGTTCAATACTCTTTCTTTGTTTTTTTATTTCGACTATGTCGAACTAACTCTCACTCTTAAGAAGAAATGAATCATTTACTTGGATTATTAGTTTGATTTATTGACTATTTTGTTAGTTGAATTTATTATTTATCTGTGATATTTTGTTCTTCATGCTTTCAATTTGTTTGTCACTTATTGAATGATTTTATATATGAGATTCGACGCTTGAGAAAAGTAATTCTAAATACGATTTGAATATTACAAGTAAAGGTTTGATAACTCGAGAGAGTGTTAGAGTTTTACAAAATCAATTAGAAAAACATTGAATTTTATTGAATGACAAAACTAACGCTTTTTATAAAGATATTGAAATTGGAGTTTTAGAAATTAATGTTAACTTGACACTTGAGAAAAGAATTTTAACAAATTAAGGTTTTCAGTTTATAAATAATTGTCCAACTGAGGAACAATAGTTTGATAAATGATATAAAAAATATTTGTGAAAATATCAATCCTTTGAATTTTCTTTGAATTAAAGTTTTTTGTTGGTGATTTACTTTTGCTTGTTTCAGTTTTCGAAATCATATTTTTTGTTGCTCAGATAAAGTTAAAATTGATCAGAGCAGTACTTAGTAAAATTAATAAATTATATATTCTCTGTGGATTCAACATTTTATTTATCATTATACTATAAAATTTGGTACTGTACACTTGATATAACTTTATTACGATATTTTTGCATACATTTAAGAATTATATATAAAAAAAAAAAAAACAATGCCAAAGCAACTAAAATCAGCTCAAATCAAGCTTAAACCGATGTTAGTGGTTTTACACACTTACACGCAAGTGCACGTGTCGCTAACGAAATAATAGAATAAGTAAAGTATCGATCCCACGAGGATATTCTTAATTGAATTTAAATTTGCTATAAAATTCTTATAAAAATATTGAGATTTTAAATAAAAATAAATATAAATAAATTCAGAATTACGATTAAACAAAATAAATCAGAGTAAACGAGATAAATACGATAAAAGAAGGCCTTGGCTAGGATCGATTTCTTCGTTACGATGATTTTACTACTGATGCTCTGGTAATACTCTGCAGCATTATCTAAAAAACAACAAGAATAAAAATTGATTTCTAGGATTCTTTCGAATTGCCTAGGTAAATTCAAATCAGAATTTCTTTCTACCTTGAAAGAATGTAACTAATATTGAATTTTCGATATGTGCTATTCTTATCGCCAATCAAATTAATGTTAACTACGTTGTAACAATTTAATTTAATTAATTATTCGTGCATCTAAAATTTATATCTATCTATCGATGCAATATAAACATGAATCGTCAACCTATCTATTGATATGATATGACTTAGCAAGAAATTTCACAAATAATTGTTCAATAGATAATTGCAAAAACAAAACCAAGATCATAGCAAAATATCGCAACAAATACTATCGTCCTAACCAAGATTAAAGTTTAGCTACTATGCATAATTAAATAAAACTAAAAAAAAAACATAAAATAATAAAATAAGAGAAGAAGAAGAAAAATCAGAGGAGCATCGTCAGTGCTCCTCCTCTGGAGCTCTCCAGAATAATTCTCTGTTGGAAACCCTCCAGAACACTTCTTTCCAGCAAAAATCTCCTTTTTATTCTCCTTCCATGTGTCTTCTCTCTCCAAATTATTTTTTATTTAAATGCTCCATCTAATTTTCCTTTTCCAGAATGGCTTTTTCTCTCTGGGATCCACGTATTTCCATCCTCCCAAATCTTCCTTTCAATTTGTTTTTCCCTCCTTTTTGTCTTTTTCCACATGCCATGTGTCATCTCCTCTTTTCCACAAAATCTTCATAGTGTTTGATTTTCCTTGATCGTAGTAATTTCTTCTCTCTCTTCTTATATTCTGCATCAATTTATAATCAAAATAAATCCTCAAATTTTTGGCAACCATAATTTTCTCTAACAAATCCAACTTTTAAACTTGATTTTTCCCGCTATAATCCTTGCATTCAAATATGAAAATATAAAATTCAAATTAAAGAGAAAAATTATGCTTTTAATAGAAAATCAGCATTAAATATATTAAATTCAATCAAAGCCCTAATGCTGCAGCATTGCATAGCATTTGTAGTAAATCCATATCAATTTATTATTGCAATCACTCAATTCATCTAAGTTTTCTTATATAAAGTTAGCATAAAATGACTCTAAAATAAGAGTCATCAAATACCCCCAAACTTAAACCATTACTCGTCCTCGAGTGATGCAAACAAAAATGACTTTCCAAGGTAACATTGATAAAATCGATATAATTTCAAAATATCTACCAACTTGTAAATTATTGAAAAATTTCACTATCACAATTAAAAGCAATCAATATAGATTCAATTCTCAATAAACTAGTCAAAATGTGTGTGTGCTCAAACTCCATTTGAATTGCTAAGTTCAATCATCAAAACTAGAAATCACAATACATATCATCGAATGTCAACTCTCTAATATCCTTCATAAATCCAGTAGCATTCAAAGATTCTTCTTCTTTATTTTATTTTATTTTTAAATAAGTGAGGGCATTAAGTGTTTTTATTTTAATTTTTTTTTATTTTTTTATTTTTACATTGACTTTATCTATCAGTCACACTACCTTTTGACGCGATTGACAACATTGGTGATGAAGTCCTCCGGTTACTCAATAGTGTCACTTCAAGATATATATACTCATATAAAATAGAGGAGTATAGTCAATAAACATGCAACGGAGTTCCTCCCAAAGTTCCTCTAATTTATTTATACCCATCGAGTATCCAAAAGGCTCACTCGAAATTGAAAGTAGATTAGGAAATTGCACTTCTTTTTTTTTTTTATAACCCCCAAACTTATTATTTATTATATATTTTTCTAAGAAGAATTCTCTAATTGCTAATTTCTTTAATCAAATACTAAATTATTGACACCTAGATATAATTGTAATATCTAGAAATGATGATATTCCTAAGCAACCAAAAGGAGTTTGTGTGTTAAGGACAACGAAATTTATGGGAATAAATCTTAATTAATCTCTAATAATATGTGACAATAACATTATTCAATAACTTACTAAAGTAGAAGATATTAGGAAATTAAATTGCATTGTTCTTCATTTCATTCATTCATTTTTTTTTTTAAACAGCACAAAGGAAACAACCCTAACAAATCAAAGAAACAAACTTACGAACTAACCAAAATTAAACAGAGAACCAAGTTCTATAAAGTAAAATTTAAATAACCAAAATTGCCAGAGACCCAATTTAAACGGAAAACAGGAAGCATCCAAATTCATCCAAATTAAATAAACATCCACAATAAACAAACAATACTAAATAGCACCCCCACACTTAAAAATTGGCAGTGTCCCCACTGTCAAACAAATGAAGTTTAAAATTCAAACAAAACAAGGCAAAACTAGGGGGTAAGTACTTCCTGGAATCTCATTTGTTGAAAGATGATGCTCTCAGCTGATGCTACAGCTCTACTTGCAGCATTATGTGATGACTTTCTTCTCGGTGCTTCCTCTTCTTCTTCCCTTGATTTGTCCAGACCTGAGTTTTTTTTTTTATTATTGCTACTGGAAACATTGCAACATCACATTATTTTAGCAAAAACTAAAAACTAAAAAATAAAAATAAAAATAAAAATAAACAAAAACCAACACAAAAGGATATCAAAAATTGGGTTGCCTCCCAATAAGCGCTTGATTTTTTTTTTTTTTTTTTTTGAGTCCTCAACCTGACTTTCCATGCTTCACGATACTATGCTTTGTGGATGATATGCTATGGTCACTTGATGTTTGAGGTGAGATGGCAGGTGCTTAAGCTCTCGAGTAGGTGTGTCTCCGACAGATGGCTTGAAAGCTTCTAGTTTATATTCCGTCCTCATTGATGTTTCAAACGGTTTTCTTTGGCTCCAAGAATTCTGCTTTGTTTCTTCTGGTTTTATTCTTTCTGATATACTAAAGCAGTCTTCTTCATCATAAAGGCATTTCATATCTTTCAATACATTAAAAGTAATCTGCTGCTCATTCACGTGTTCGCCACAGCCAAGAATCTCATCCTTTCTCCCAAAAATTTCTATTTCTGTATGCTTCTGTAGTCTTTGAGGGAATGGTGGTGGTGGCCTCTGAATTTCCAATTCACATCGTTGCTGTGGTGGCATTGCTGCAGCATCAGTTTCTACAACGCTAGTTTTTGGACTATCATTTTCTTCTTCTTCCACATCATCTAGTTCCACCAACTCTTCTTGTTTGTTTAAATTTTCTGCTTTCTGTTGCTTTTCTGTAATTTCCAGTTCCCGTTCAGTCCTCAATATTATGGCTTTACAATGCTCCTTTTCTGATATTTGCGGCATTTCTGTATCGCTTGATAATTGCACTGCAGTCTTTGTGCTTAAAGATTGAGTCAGCTGCCCCAAATGTGTCTCCATATTTTTTATTGATGCAGCCAAGTTCTGCAAGATCACATCTGTCTTAGCAGCATATTCTTTGGCGAAGTTGTCTGATTGTTCTTGATGTACCGAAGTATAAGTTGGCTGTCAAAAGCCTTGAGTGTAATTTTCAGCTGGTCTGGTTGATGCTGTAACATTCTGCTGCTGCGAATGCCATTGAACTTCTAGATGTTGTTTCCAGTCAGGATTGTACGTCTGCGAATACAGATTGTTGTTCATATTGTATCCATTATAATTTGCAGATTCTGGATTAGTAGGACATGAATTTCCATCGTGGTTCTCCCCACAAAACATGCATGAAACCTTTCTTGCTGACGGTTTAGGTGGTCTGTTCATTTCCTTGACCGCATTTTCCAGCATAGCAATCTTTGCATTTAAAGCAGCCACTTCATCTAAATCATAAACCCTCGATCCATGCCTTGTAGCGTGAGTTCTGTCTGAAGGCCATTGATAACTGTTTACTGTCATTCTCTCCAGCAAGTCATAAGCTTCATTGAAGGATTTTGATAAGAGGGTTCCATTTGCTGCAGCATCAATGATAGATCTTGTCAGCCCATTTAATCCATTGTAAAATGTCTCCAGCTGAATCCAGTGTGGTATTCTATGGCTAGGGCATTGTCTTAATAATTCCTTGAATCTCTCCCAAGCCTCATAAAGTGACTCGCCATCTCGCTGCTGAAAACTGATGATTTCATTTCTCATCCTTGCATTCCTCACTGGCGGATGGTATTTCATGATAAACTTCTTGGCTAACTCTCCCCATGTAGTGATAGTATTTGATGGGATGCTATCCAACCAATCTCGTGCTCGGTCTCTTAAAGAATACGGGAAAAGCTTTAGCCTTAAAGCCTCTACTGAAACTCCAGGAAAATGAAACGAGTCGCTCACTTCTCCAAATGCTTTGAGATGACGATGGGGATTGTCTGTTACCATTCCACTAAATTGTCCAATGGTTTGGAGCATCTGAAACATGACCGGTTTAAGCTCGAATCGAGTGGCATATAATTCTGGTCTCACAATACCAGGATTCAGATCGTCGAGCGTGGGTATGGCGAAGTCTTGAATAGGTCGATCTCGGTCATCAATTATTCGATTCAGAAATATTCTTTCTCTTTCATGGTTATCCATATTAGCTTCTTCAATCGTCAAACATAAATCACGAATACCTGAAAATAGAGAAACAAAATAAAATAAAATAACGTAAAATAAAATAAAATAATTATAGCAAAATAATCACAACTAAGCAATATCCCCGGCAACGGCGCCAAAAACTTGTTAGTGGTTTTACACACTTACACGCAAGTGCACGTGTCGCTGACGAAGTAATAGAATAAGTAAAGTATCGATCCCACGAAGATATTCTTAATTGAGTTTAAATTTGCTATAAAATTCTTATAAAAATATTGAGATTTTAAATAAAAATAAATATAAATAAATTCAGAATTGCGATTAAACAAAATAAATCAGAGTAAACGAGATAAATACGATAAAAGAAGGCCTTGGCTAGGATCGATTTCTTTGTTACGATGATTTTACTACTGATGCTCTGGTAATGCTCTGCAGCATTATCTAAAAAACAGCAAGAATAAAAATTGATTTCTAGGATTCTTTCGAATTGCCTAGGTAAATTCAAATCAGAATTTCTTTCTACCTTGAAAGAATGTAACTAATATTGAATTTTCGATATATGCTATTCTTATCGCCAATCAAATTAATGTTAACTACGTTGTAACAATTTAATTCAATTAATTATTCGTGCATCTAAAATTTATATCTATCTATCGATACAATATAAACATGAATCGTCAACCTATCTATCGATATGATATGACTTAACAAGAAATTTCACAAATAATTGTTCAATAGATAATTGCAGAAACAAAACCAAGATCATAGCAAAATATCGCAACAAATACTATCGTCCTAACCAAGATTAAAGTTTAGCTACTATGCATAATTAAATAAAACTAAAAAAACAAAAAAAACATAAAATAATAAAATAAGAGAAGAAGAAGAAAAATCAGAGGAGCGTCGTCAGGGCTCCTCCTCTGGAGCTCTCCAGAATAATTCTCTGTTGGAAACCCTCCAGAACACTTCTTTCCAGCAAAAATCTCCTTTTTATTCTCCTTCCATGTGTCTTCTCTCTCCAAATTATTTTTTATTTAAATGCTCCATCTAATTTTCCTTTTCCAGAATGGCTTTTTCTCTCTGGGATCCACGTATTTCCATCCTTCCAAATCTTCCTTTCAATTTGTTTTTCCCTCCTTTTTGTCCTTTTCCACATGCCATGTGTCATCTCCTCTTTTCCACAAAATCTTCATAGTGTTTGATTTTCCTTGATCGTAGTAATTTCTTCTCCCTCTTCTTATATTCTGCATCAATTTATAATCAAAATAAATCCTCAAATTTTTGGCAACCATAATTTTCTCTAACAAATCCAACTTTTAAACTTGATTTTTCCCGCTATAATCCTTGCATTCAAATATGAAAATATAAAATTCAAATTAAAGAGAAAAATCATGCTTTTAATAGAAAATCAGCATTAAATATATTAAATTCAATCAAAGCCCTAATGCTGCAGCATTGCATAGCATTTGTAGTAAATCCATATCAATTTATTATTGCAATCACTCAATTCATCTAAGTTTTCTTATATAAAGTTAGCATAAAATGACTCTAAAATAAGAGTCATCAACCGACTAAATCAACCCAAAACTGAGTCCAAATTGATTCAAACCAAGTTTAAATTGAAAAAAAAATATCCAAATCCTAAATAAACCGAAATCAAGTAAAGAAAAATTGAAAAAATGGGTTCGAACTTTATTGTGTTCATGGTGAAAAGTTCAAGTTCATTTGTTAAAAAAAAGTTGGAGGTTAAAGTTGAACAAATCTCAAAGTTCAAGATTCATTTCGTTAAAATAATTTGTATTTTATCCTAAAATAAAAAACTTGGATCAAATGCTCATTGATTAACAAGTATTTATTTATTCAATAACAAGTGTAAAGTCATAAATATTCATACAGTTTCTTAGGCTTTACCTAGAAAGAATGTAGCACTGCAAACATTATAATCTCGACTTTATACTTATTCACTCACGAGAACTTCGAGATGCTGATACTATTTTCGATGCTTGTGCTTTTTAGAGGAAAAATGAATGCAAATATAAGGTTTTGTTGTTTTGGGTAACTTGTATGAGTCGATTTTAGACTAAGTGGGGTTTTTGATTCGTGCACTGTTTGTCACTCTGTTTTCAATCTTCGTCTTCATGAAGAACAAATAAATGGTTTCTTCTTCTTTGCGGTTTGCAATTTATAACGGGCTGGACTGGGTGTGACATTGGGTCGATTATTGAGACAAGTAGTGGGCCATTTTGTGATGGACTAAGTCAGGATATTGGGTTAGCCTTTTAGGTGACAAGCCGAGATTGCTCTTCTTTCGTAGATCACATTATTATGAGATAAATTCCATTGTTTCATCGAGTTCAGTATTTTCATGGTACGATTCATCAATGTTCGTATATTAACAAGTAATTATTTTGTCCTATAACATGTCTAAAGTTGCACAAATACATGCAATATCATACACATTCTCCTCTTAACGTTATTATCTTGACTTACACAAGTTCACTCGCGAGAACTTTGTGAGTCTGACTCCGTGGTAAGAAGGGATCAGAATTTGCATTGTGTAGGCGACTTAATTGTAGGAGTCATTTTAAAATGAGTGGGTTTCTCGTTTTCAAAAACTTTGAATCCATAAAAATTGGTTCTGATTTTATCCATTTCCAAAGTCCAGAACAACAACCAAGATCAAATTTACTCCATTTTATACAAAAAAAAAAAAAAAAAAACAAACTGAACCAAAAACATTATATTCACTTGGTTCAATTGCACCGGTGTGAGGTAGCTAACTCCGTTATTTTTTACTACTCCAATGTTTCTCTTTATTGAAATAATCAAAATATAAAATGTGGGCGTGACAAACTTATGCGTTATTCAAAAGATTAATGTTTTATTTTTTTTTAAAATAATCGATGACGTGTTAAATAATAATTAGTATAATAAATTTATTACATTAATTATATTTTAATCGTACTTATTATTATTTGATAAATCAATAAATATTTTAAAAAATAGAATAAAAAATTAAATTTAGCGCTAGGATGAGTTCACGAGACTTCATTTTATTTATTCATTTATTTTATTATTTGATTTCCATCGCTTGACGTCCCCCACCCCGATTGGTTTCAGAGATTTCCCGCGAATCATGACCTTTTCTCTTCATCCTCCTACTTCCTTTCTACACTCTCAAGTTAAGATCGCCTACCCTGTTCGTCGATTTCGCTATTCTCTTGCGCAATACCACCGGGGGAATCTACGGTACCAGCTTTCTCCTCTCGCCATTTCCTCTGATCACAGTATGTCCGCTACTAAATCGGGATTTCAAGAACTTCGTGATGAGTCCGATTTTGAATCCATCGTCTTTGGTGACGGCCTCGTCTCCGTTTGTGGCTTTGGTTCCCTCCTCTCTGGTATGTCTATGAATTGTTCTCTTCGTGGTTGATGTTTTGTGAACTGGTTTTATTAATCTTCTGTATGTGAGAGCAGAGAGAAGTGCACGAAGTACCTTTCCTGATCTCATTAACTTCAGAGTTGCGAGATTAAATGGATTCAGGCGACTCTTTGCTAATGTCGCTCCCATTTTCTTTGAGCGCGGTATTGCCAAACCTGAAACAAAGGTTTTTTTTTTTTTTTTCTCGATCCATTGGTCTTTATTTGTGTTTTAATTTATGAATTTGAATTTTAAAACTCACGTTCTGATACCTGCTGCTTTTTTATTTCAGGAAATTTCAAGCCTGTGTGCAGAGCCTTGTGAGTGGGAAACACTAATAGTTACAGTTTTTGAGATCAACAAGTCTGAGGTATCTGTATTTCAAGTCAATCTCGATTGAAAATGAAATGACATTTTCTAACTCTAATTTTTTTTGCCCTTTAAAATCAGATTCCAGCTTTTATTGAGAGAGAAATTGAATTTCGATTCCTTGCTGTAAGTTATAAATTATCGTCTATCATTTGCTGATTTCAGCATGATGTTACAATTACTAGTTTTTCTTTATGCAGGTTGTTCCTGAAACACTAGATGGGAAACAATTTGAATATCCAGCTGTGTGTGAGACTCCACAGTTTAATTTTCTGCAACAATAAATCTACCAAGTCACTGTTGCAAATGAGGATTAATTACATGCAATTTTAGTTAACTGTGAATTTCTCATTTGGATTTTCATGCAGGTGCTTTGTTCTCGTTCTAGTGATGAGGAATTCTTCAGAGTTCGATGCAAAGGTAATCTTCTAAAATGCATTATTTATATTGATTCAAGAAAAAGATGCGAAGAAGATTTAGATAGGAACACCCATAATTAGAATGTTCATGAAAGATGTTTGATAAGATCTGTTTCCCTCAGTAAAATGACGTTAAGTCTCTAATGGATTTCAGGAAATAAAGAAGTTTATTTTCAGCATTATGGACAATTTAAAGTTGATAAGATTTGGCGAGATGACATCTTGCCTTGTCGCACCTACCTTCGACACTGGTCAGTGTTGTTTTATTACATTATGCTCTTCTTATATGGGAAAATACAACAAAAAGGGTCTTGAAGTTTATTACAGTATATAAAAAAAGTTCATTTACTTCAAATGTCATAATAAAATTGCTTAAGAGCTCCAAGAGACCAGAATGTTAAATCTGCTTATTCTGCATGTTAATTGGTCTAGGTGCCAAGTCCTCTTTGTTTTGATCCCTTAGTCCTCATTTACTTGTTTTGTCATAAGGCAATCACTCGCTCAAAAGCTCATGAGACCAGAATTTTAAATCTGCTTATTCTGCACGGTTAGTTTGTGTAGGTGCTAAGAACATATGACTAGTTGTTAACTTTCATTTCTCCCAGATAGCCATAAGCCAGCTTATGACTCCACCCCATAATATGTGCATAAATGAATTAATATGATTCAAAAGTGAATGATTTGATTGATAGTATTTTGTCTCACAATATGCACAAAAAAGCAAACTCAGCAAAATTATCTTGTCATATCTGTGTTTCTGGAGAGCATGCTGGTATGACTGCTCCTATATGTGTTAGTTAAGCTATTTATCTTACTCATGGATCCTTTGAGTGTTTAATCGATAGTACTTGGCTAATTTGATAATAAATACTGTGGCTTTAATTCCCAATAACTATTTCCCTTTGAAATTTCTCATTAGGTTATTTCTTGCCTCTTTACATACTTTAACATTGATCATGTTATTTCTTATCACTCACTGAAAGTGAAAAATTCTGGTAGTGTTTTGGCAGCAAAATATCTTGGAGACGCTGCCTATGACAACTTTCTGGATCACACTTTCCTCGGAGACAGGAAAACAACAATTCGTAGGTACTTGGAAACTAGTGGTTCAGGGATCATGGAAGAGGAGTCCTCCAGAATCTCTCAAGAACAGATATAGTGGCTGACTTTTAATAATGAAAAACAGAAGTCCTATATATTCTTCGGATAAGAAACTCACCAGTGGACTCTTGATGATGTGAGGAGAAAATCAATGTATTTTTTTAGATTTAGGGAATTTGTCTGTTTGTCACTTGCTGTCTTGTTTGTGTTTCATTTGAGTTTTACTTTTAAAACATCATTCACATGGATGAGCAAGCTTACAGAACAAGCGAGATTTTAAAGACGATACTTTTTTTTTTTTTTTTTGTGTTATCAAATTTGATCGATATTTGGAATTCTCTAATGATTTATTTCTCACGTCACTTGAATTCTGTTTTATGTAGAAATATGTTGGGCAAGAATCAACAAAAGTCAGAAGTGGCTCTGTTTTTTTTTTTTTGGGGGGGGGGGTGTTTGGCAAAGTAGTATGGCAGTGGAAGGGAAGCACTTTTCTGTGTGTGAAAGTGAGTACTTACAAAATTAGACTTCTGATAAACTCCACTCTCATTTATTAATGATAATATAGCATTTGATTGGTAGGAACTCCCTTATTTTCCAAACATGAAATTCAAAATTCTTAACACAAACTTCTAAAGCATGAAATTTAAGCATAGACTTCAGGGTTTGCTAGAAGATAAGCTTCCACAACTTTGAAAAGACCAGTTGCCTTCTCCTTTTCTTCTTTGATTTGCTCTTCCTTGATCTCTACGCCAGGTTTTGGAAAGTAAATGCTCACACTTGTGCCTTTGCACCCTCCATCTTCAGAGCTTTCAAACTTCGTCTCATAAGAAATGGACTCGATTGCGTCCTTCAGAGCATCACTTTCGAACACTGTGTACTTATATGTCAAACTTTCTTTGTCTAATTCATCAACTCTTTGCTTCAAGAACTTTGTCTCATCACCTGACATATATAATGACATGATTTGAAATCATTTTTTGCCAATTCCCAAAATGTGTAATATGACCAAAACTTTGAATGATTGAATTTATATAGTTTAATCTAAGTGTAGGGTGAAAGTAGAGACTGGCCTTCAGTAAAGGTGATGATTTTGACGCCTGCCAGGGCCACCATTGCCTTGAATCAATTGGAAACTCTTAATGGCTTGAGGCAACAGTTTGGGAAGAAGGTTGTCTGCATCCATGATCAAGGCATCGAACAGTCTAGTAGCTGACACTGGGCTCCTGAAGGCCTCGCTGCAAGTGATAGAGCTCATGCTGCCCAACTTTGTATCAGGAAAAGAGCAACCCAAGCTGGAGAATGAAATAAATTTCACTGGAGATTTGAAGATTTTGGAGAATTCGATTAGTATTTATAGAGTTTCTTAGCAGCTTGTTTGTGACATTTGAACCTCTTTTGAGGCTTCACCTACCAAAATTGAAACGGGAATAAGTTGAAAAGCACGAATCGTTTAACAGACCAAGTAAGTTTGAGTGTGATTTGTGAGATCTACATTCTGCCACCCTTAAAACTTAGGAGACGGGTCTTAAATAGCCGTAATAAGAAGGTGTCCTTAATTGCTACCAATCATTTCCTCCACCAGTTCCTCCAATTTCACATAACGTTATATTCTGAACAATATATTTCAATCTACATCATAAAATCAATATACAGCTTGAATGCTCTATTTCATACCTTAATTCTTTCATGGGTTTTTTCCCAAATATAGAAAAAAAGTTTGCTTTTTGTGTTGGTGGTCTAATTTCAACCTGACTTTAACATGACCTAAAAACTACCCTCAATTACTGGTAGAGGTGATGCCCTTGTAGGCCAGCAATGATGGAATAGTTCAATTTCCTGAAAGCGCACTTGTTGGGTGCAGAAGGGATTAATCGAAGCTTACGTAAAGACTTGATGGAAACAAGAAGGCAAGCAAATGGGCCATCATCATTTACAACTGCGCCTCTGAATTAGCTGCAAGTTTGATGTATTTTATTATGACGTGTTCTTCAAAAATTTAATGTGTTCATTGCATTTCAGGACAGTGAATGAATGAACGTTCAAACGTTCTACTATTTTCGTTCCTGACATACAATGAATTATTGACGAAATTTTATGTTCAAGGATATTCAATTACACGATCATCGGATTCTAACTAAACGCTAATATTATATGATTGCTAATATTTTATATATTTCTTCGACTACTCAAATAGTGCTAACGTAAATTTTTGGTGCATGCACGATGTCCATTTTTTTTTTCTTCTAAAGATTTCTTTTTGATGAAAAATAGTCATGCTTATGAACTTGAAGTATGAAGAATATGATGTTTTGAGTTGAGATGACCAGTAACAATAACAAATAGAATAATTAAATATGATTAGAAGGAATAAAAAATATTTTATATGTTAAAAGTGAAAACTATTTCATTGGTGATCGAATGCAAATTCTATAACAACTTTTGTGGCGATCGAATTACTTTGAAATTGTATTTTGTTAAAGTTGACAAGTAAATAAAGTGAATGACTTTATATTGAAAATATTTGGATGTATGCAGTAAAAGTTATGCAAGTTTAAAATTGGATGAGATGAATGTATTAAAAAACTACACTGTTTTAGGAAACGACTCTAAATTAAACTTGAGAGTGAAAATTTGGAGAGAGTTGTAAAAAAGAGAATTGTTCCTAACACTTTGAAGTATGTGACCATGCAATAACATGAAAAAATCAATGAGATTGTGTCACATATCACTTATGTATTAATGACTAATTATGTGATTAATGTGTAATTAAAGGATAAATAAGATTAATTAATCATGAAGGGTAGCTTAACATTAATATAAATTAATTATTTTAAGCAAAATATGTTTAAGAAATAGTAATCACGATATATTTGAAATTATCTATAGAAGGAAGGTTAAAATGAAAAAGTTTGGAAAGACAAAAATGTGTAAAAGAGTAATTTTGTAAAATTCGAGAATTTTAAAATTTTTGAATAAATTTTTACGTTTTTCAAAGTCAACTCGTTTGATTTGACTTGAATTTCTAGCATTTGACTACATGTAATTTCTTCAGTTAAACTGATGACTTTGATTTTTCTGTGGGGTCGAATTTTCAAAATTTGTGCTTTAAAAATAATTTATTTTCGAGCTTAGTCGAGTCGGCCCATTTCGTCTTACTTGGGTAGATGGTCTTCTTTTAAAAATCGATGTATGCTTCCTGAATTCCTTGTTCTCCTCTATGTCGCTTGTTTGTGATTGGGTTGAAGGTGTCCGACTAAATTTTGTAATTTCTCGTAGTTTGCTTTACTTTCCCTCGTCTCTATTGCATGTCGGGGTTGGTACATGTAACGACCCCGTTCCCAGCAAGATATTGTCCGCTCTGGGGATTGGGCCGCAGCCCAATATCCTCCCCTCACGGCTTTGTTTGGCGAGAGCACTTCCCGGGAGGTCACCCAACCTGGAATTACTCTCGCCGGAGTACGCTTAACTTCGGAGTTCTTATGGGATCCGTTGTCAATTGTGCTCCAAAACGCGTCTTGCTATCTTGGGAGGGATCTCTTACATATGTTTTATTTCCATGTACTTCTCCAAGCGATGTGGGATTGTGACAACCCCCTCTTTACGACCCGGGATTCGCCTATACTCAAGTCCGGGATTCGCCTACACTCGGCTTAGGTCCCGAGGTTTGCCCCGCAACCTGAGGTTTGCCCCGCAGCCGTACACATACGTTCACATTTGGGTCATCACAATCACCCCCCCACGGGGGCCCAACGTCCTCGTTGGCCACATTTCCGGTTGGGTACAGGCTCTGATACCATTTGTAACGACCCATTTTCTCAGCAAGATATTGTCCGCTCTGGGGATTGGACCGCAGCCCAATATCCTCCCCTTACGGCTTTGTTTGGCGAGAGCACTTCCCGGGAGGTCACCCAACCTGGAATTACTCTCGCCGGAGTACGCTTAACTTCGGAGTTCTTATGGGATCCGTTGTCAATTGTGCTCCAAAACGCGTCTTGCTATCTTGGGAGGGATCTCTTACATATGTTTCATTTCCATGTACTTCCCCAAGCGATGTGGGATTGTGACAACCCCCTCTTTACGACCCGGGATTCGCCTATACTCAAGTCCGGGATTTGCCTACACTCGGCTTAGGTCCCGAGGTTTGCCCCGCAACCTGAGGTTTGCCCCGCAGCCGTACACATACGTTCACATTTGGGTCATCACAGTACATGTCAGGTTGGGTGGTGTAGCGATTAAAAGAATTTTTTTTTGGTATATATATCTAACTACGTAAAAATTGCGAGTTTTTTTTATTTTATTTTATTTTAATTCAATATTTTGTTAATTACAAATTTGACCTTGAAATGTAATTTAATAATAAATTTGTTATTTTTTAATTCAATATTTTGTAAATTACCAAAAAGACCTTGAAATATAATTTAATAATAAATTAGTTTTTTATCAAATTTTATTTTTTATTGGATTTTCTTTTTATGTTTGATTTATTTTATCTTTTGATTGATTTATTTATTATTTATTTTTTTAATTTACCATTATTATGAATTCTAACTATACATATTATTTGTTTGATGTATTCATTGAAACACTTTGAAGTATCGTATTTATTCATCTTCTTTAGTTTACTGTGATGACACGTATTAGACGTGTCATATATTTATCATAATTTTTGTAGCATTAATAATATTAAAAATTGACATCGTAATATTCGTAATCTACTGTAACGCACTTGCGAGTAGAAGTAATGTAGTTACTCTTTTCACTAAGAAGTTTATAGTTTCCCGTTCAATTAGCACTGTGCCAGAAATAATGGCCAACCTGTAATGAATTCATCATTTGGAATTCATCTAAAACCTATCTGTAAAGTAAGGAAGCCAAGAGTCAATAGATTAAACAAAATATTAAATTTTCACAGTCAGCAGTACTTTGGCGACAACAACAAAGTAAAAGGAAACAGAGTAAGTGGAAACTAAACTAGGTCAAACTATCACCACGTTACTGGCTGCAAACGATTCTCAATCGTTCCTTCTCCTTCCTTGAGAACAGAGAATTTTCTCAAGGCTTGACTGCCCAGCATTATAAATTGAAAGTTCTTTTACTATATTTCTCTTTTCCTCATCACTGCTTATTACATCTTCAGTGTCTTCGTCCACGTTTTCTTCCTCGTTTTGTTTACTCTTGATCATGACTTTGAGTTTTGCTCAGTGATACATTACCATCATCAAACCAAAATCTTAATAATCACTCTCGAAATCACTTTTGATTACCTTCACTAGGCAATTGCATTTAAGAAAATAACAATTTATCAACCTGCGATGTCACAAGTTGCAGGCGACCTGATAACTGTAATAAAGGTTGAACGGCAGAGTTGGAACTAAACAATGTGTTTTTTCATTAGTAAGACAAATATTTAATAAAACATTCTTACACTACCAAAATAAATTACTACAAAAAAATAATTTTCTAGAACCTCCTAAAAGGGAATTTAATAAAATTTTGTGCATATAACCTGAGTGTGCACAAGTTTTTAATTGGAAGTACCTAGTGATGAACCATCATCAAGCTATACAATAGCAACTTGAGATGTCTAAGAGGCATTGTAAGTTCGTTGATAAAGATTCATATCTTATTTGATGGAAATTATACGTGGGCAGATATTCTCAATTGCGCAAAATATGAAAAAAGACTAAATAAATATTTTTTTTCCATAATTGATAAATATTCTCTCCGTCAACCAGTGTACGAGTATTTATCTGCTTTGATTTGGTAGTCTCAAATTTAAAACTCTGGTTTGACTTCAGTGACCAAAGGGTTTGACGCATAATGATTCTTTCTTAGCTCAAGGATATTTTGGAAATGTCTGATCGCACTCGAGTTCTCTAGATAGGTAAAACAATATGGATGTTTGTGGCAAAAGTAACGTAGAAGAAAATGATAAGGGTGAATGAAAATTAATGTTGAATTGATAAGAAGAAGTCTATGAAACTTTGTGGGGCTAGCTCATCCAATTTTTGGCAATGATTTATGGAGGACATGAACCTCTACAATCCACTCTTTATTCGTTTTAGGAAATATGCCAATGATTTGTTTCTTGGCATCATGGAAAAATTTTGTTTTTGGAAAAAAAGTTATGTAAGGAAAAATTTAGGCAACAAATAAAACATACAATGCTATCAAAGTAGAAAATCACATGAAGAACCAAAGTTTAAACGATAATATCTTGGTGGAACCCAAAATTTAACAAACTATAAAGAATATCTTACAATGAAGATAACTACAAAGTAAATAAACATCGACATATGTTCACTACAAGATACATGTTGACCAAAGAACCATGATGAAGAGAATAGCAAAATCCACATAGATAGTGCACAAAGTAACAATATGCTTTAATACATTACTAGGTGGAGATAGATTTCATTTTCGCTTAGATTCTTGATAGGCTTAGATATTTGATGATTGGGTTATGATTGAATAGATTGAAATGAATAATAGATACTGTTTTTATGAAAATTTAATATTGAATTGTGAAAAATAACGCGTTACGATATATATTGAAATGTTGTTTAAATTCGATTTATATTGAATTGTTAAATGTAGTATTTTGAAAACTACGTTTTATATTGAATTAAACGCATTGATTTAAAATATCAATTGTATGGGTAGGTTGAGTTGCATTAATTTAAACATGCATAACATTGATTTATAACTGTTTTTAAAGCATGCATTTAGGAAGGAGGAAGTTAGAAGTCGTGGTAACATAAGAACCCATTGGTAAACATGTGGTAAAAATTTCAAGTAAATTGAATATCATTTGGTATTTTGTAAAATTGATTTATAAAATGAAGGGAAACCTTTATAAAGTGAAAGGGAACCTTTATAAATTAATTTTAAAAAATATCAAACGATATTCAATTTACTTAAAATTTTTACCACATATTTGCCACATCATGAAAATATAATCGAAAAATTTTCGTGATTTTATAACACTTTTACGATATATTGTAATTTTAGATAATTATTTTATAAACCAATTATAATAAATCATACAAGTGTTATAAAATCACAACAATTTTTAGATTATCTTCCCATGATGTGATGAACATGTGGTAAATTTTCAAGTAAATTGAATATCGTTTGGTATTTTTTTAAATTAATTTATAAAGTGAAGAAGATCATCCACGTGACATTTGCCCCCTTTAGAATAAGAAACCATTCTAAAAAGAATGGTCCCCCGTTCTATGTGTAAAATACAAAACGAGAGGATATCGGTTGACCGCCAGGGATTTTTTTGTTAGGTTTTTGATAGTTTAAAGTTTATTTTGTTAGGGTTAATACTTTGAAGGTTTAAAAAAAAAAAAAAAAACCTTATTTTAAGGGTGAAAATGGATTTAACCCTTAAAATAAACATGTTATTTACAACATAAGGTGAACCCACTTAATTACGACACGTGAACCACTAAATGTGACCTCACAAACACTACATGCACATTAAAGCAAATGGAAGTAGAACCACACATACTAAGATAAGATTTTTGTAATGATCTGAGTTAAGATTAACTATAATAATCATGATTAGAATATTAAATGTGATTAAGATGGTAATAAACCATGGTTAGCCAAGAGTTAGATAAACCATTGCATTGGGTTGTAAATTGGATGAGATGATTTTGTAAAAGAAATTGACCAATCAATTGAGAGAGTATTTTTAAACTAAAAATAGGTGTAATAGTAGATACCTTAAAGTATGAATTTATGGCTAAGTTAAATCAATTATATATATGCTCATAATGATATTAATTTATGCATGAAAGTTAATAGATGTATTGTTTATGAGCATAGTGACTGTTGAGGTTAATTGAAGAGGTTATTATCCTTTGAATTTCAAACCTTTTTATGATATCAAATTAGATATCCTAAAGTATAAATTGCATTTAGAATTGAGTCAAGTAGATATGAGAATGAAGATTTATGCATGCGTAAATTTAAGACAGTGCATAAAGTAGTTTAGTTATGACTTTTGACTTCGAGTGATCAATAATAGATACTTGAATAGGAATTGAGGAGCATCACTTCATATGAGAAAGTGATAAAATTCATCAACCAATAGAAAAATGACACATGTTATTTTAATACTAGTGATTAATTATTTGATTAAGGTGTAATTAAAGAATAATTAAAGTTAATTAATCATGATTAATTATGTTAATCATGGTAATTAGCTTAAGAGTAATTCAAATTATTTACATTAAACTAATTATGCGTAAAAGACAATTAAATAAGGTTATTTTGCAAGTATATGCAAATTGTGTTAGAGAACTGTTATAATTAGAACACTGTTCATATTTAGTTGTTTCACTTGTGGCTCAATTAGTTGTACATTTCCTTTTTCCTAGGCTCATGATGAGCTCTGTAAGATATATGGGTAAACTACAGGATAGAGTAGTTTCACAGTAATCAATTCACATTTTTTCAGAGCCATCTTCTTCGTCTGTATCTCCTTATTCTTCTTTCTGTTTTCAACATTTCAACTTGGTATCAGAGACCAAATGGCTTCCCCCAGCTCAACAACCCTCTCCTCCCCTTCCTCTTCAACCCTCCTTCCCCAATCTTCCCTACCACCATTCCCGGCCATCAATCAAGTTTTAACCATTAAGCTGAACAATGATAATTACCTCTTGTGGAAGGCTCAACTACTAAATGTAGTCATCGCAAACGGCATCGATAACGTTCTCGATGGCACGTATCCTTCCCCCCCACAGTTTCTGGATAATCTCTCTGCTCAGCTAAATCCAGATTACAGCCTTTGGCAACGCTATAATCGGCTCCTAATGAGCTGGATTTTCTCTTCGCTTTCAAAGGAGCTCTTTCCACAAATCATTCCCTTTTCCACTGCTAGCGAGATGTGGACGGCCCTTGCTCGTCGTTTTGCCTCAGCCTCCCTTGCCCGAATCTCCGATCTCCGCGGTCATCTACACTCTCTGTCAAAAAATGGTCTCTCTGTCTCTCAGTATATACAGAAGCTCACCTCTCTCTGCAACACTCTTGCTGCGCTTGGAGAACCTGTCTCATACAAGGATCAAGTTCTGTATTTTTTGGGGGGACTCGGCAGTGACTACAACCCCTTTGTTACAGCGATGGACACTCGTTCCGATCAACCGTCTTTGGAAGATATCTACAATTTTCTTCACAGCTACGACGTCCGCCTAGAGAAACAGAACTCCGAGGTTTCCCTTCAGATGCCCGGAGCTCAAGTGAACGCCGGTTTCCAACAAAATTTCCGGCCGGGTTGGATTTCCAGGCCACCCCCATCTGGATTTCGCCCTAATCACGCAACCCATTTTCATCAACCATTCGGGTCGAACCAGTCGGCCCCGAATTCCTGGCGTCCAAACCGGCCCACTCATAAGCCCAAATGTCAGATTTGTAACAGGCTGGGGCATTTAGCCCCAACCTGTTACCACAGGATGAACGCCCATTATTGGCCCAGTCCACCAAACCTTACCAACCCCAGCCCCATCCATATCTCTCCTCTCATTAATACTCATCCTATGCGAACAAGAGCCAAAGCCGGTATCTTTAAGCCCAAAGCCTTTGTCGTTGACTCTTCCTTTGAACCCAAAACTTTTCACCAAGCTTCCAAACATCCCCATTGGTTAGCTGCCATGCACGAGGAGATAGCTGCCCTCAATGAAACCAACACATGGACCTTAACTACACCTCCACCAGGGGCAAAGATAATTGGCTATAAGTGGGTCTTCAAAACTAAACTCAACTCTGATGGAACATTAAACAGGTATAAAGCTCGCCTAGTTGCAAAAGGTTATGATCAGACTGAGGGCATAGATTATGAAGATACTTTTAGCCCCGTTGTGAAACCGGCATCAGTTCGTCTTACTCTCTCCTTGGCCATCTCTTTTGGGTGGATTATCAGACAACTCGATGTAAGTAACGCCTTTCTCCATGGTGACTTAACTGAAACAGTTTTTCTGCAGCAACCTCCAGGGTTCATAAATTCTTCTCATCCTCATGCTGTCTGCCGCTTACGCAAAGCTCTCTACAGATTGAAACAGTCTCCTAGAGCCTGGTACACCAAATTGTATAATGCTTTAATAGACTGGGGTTTCTCGGCATCAAAGTCAGATACATCGCTTTTTGTTCGTCGCCAATCCTCCTCTATTCTTATTATGTTGGTATATGTTGATGACATCATTTTGACAGGGAACTCTGCCTCTCTCCTTGATCAGCTACTCACTTACTTGAATTCCAAATTTAAGGTTCGAGATCTCGGACCTCTATCCTTTTTTCTTGGGATCTCAGTCACTCACACTGCCACTGGTATGAGGTTTTCGCAGTCCGCCTACATTTCTGAGCTGCTTCACCGAGCTAACATGGGTTCCTGCAAACCAGTTCCGACTCCGATGGTTTCAGGACCTATCTTGTCAAAAAATTCTGGTGCTCCATTACGTGATGGCTCTCTCTACCGCAGCATTATCGGTGGATTGCAATATTGTTGTCTCACTCGCCCTGATATTGCCTTTGCTGTAAATAAGGTTTCTCAGTTTATGCATCAACCTACAGATATTCATTGGCAAGCAGTGAAACGAATTCTACGATATCTTCAAGGTACCTCGTCTTCAGGTATCTCATTTTCCCCATCTTCGAACTGCAATTTGATATGTTATACATATGCTGATTGGGCGTCCTGCCCAGATGATCGAAAAAGTACCAGTGGCTACTGCATTTTCTTGGGCAATAATCTTGTTTCCTGGTCGTCTACTAAACAAAAGGTTGTTTCACGTTCGAGTACCGAATCTGAATATCGCAGTGTGGCAAATGGCGCCGCAGAAATTTTATGGCTACAATCCCTACTCAAAGAATTGGGTATTGTCTCCACCGAGATACCTCTGATACTATGTGATAACATCAGTGCCACCTATTTTGCCTCAAATCCAGTATTGCATTCCAAATCCAAGCATGTGGAGATAGATTTTCACTTTGTTCGAGAAAAAGTCCTCAAAAAGTAGTTGCTGGTCAAGTATACCCCTTTCACTTCCCAACTGGCAGATGCTCTTACAAAGCCTCTCCCGCCGTCGACCTTCTCAGATTTTCTATTCAAGATTTTCGGCCTCCGGCCTTGATCTTGAGGGGGGATGTTAGAGAACTATTATAATTAGAACACTGTTCATATTTAGTTGTTTCACTTGTGGCTCAATTAGTTGTACATTTCCTTTTTCCTAGGCTCATGATGAGCTCTGTAAGATATATGGGTAAACTACAGGATAGAGTAGTTTCACAGTAATCAATTCACATTTTCTCAGAGCCATCTTCTTCGTCTGCATCTCCTTATTCTTCTTTCTGTTTTCAACATTTCAACTAATTGAAGGTTAAAATATTTTTTTAATATAAAAAGGATAAAAATGTAGTTTTACCCTAAGAGAACTCTAGAAAATTGTAAAATAACTAAGTACAAGCCAATGTTGTATTGATCATGAAGAGAAGGGAGAGAGAAGAAAAAGAAAGGGATAAGAGAGGAAGAAATGAAAGAGAAAAATTGAAGGGGAAAAAGTGAAAATTGACATTCAGGTCTTCAAGAGAAGTTGTTTCTCTCTTCAAGAGGATTCTTTTGACTTAAGAATTAAGTCTTGCTAGTAAGCCAAGAAAGAGATCAAAGAGGTAAGAATTCTAACCTAAGTGATTTGTCTAAACTATTTTGAGTATGGAAGATATAGATTATTGTCATAGTTAGTTTTGATATAAAGGACTGGAAAGAACAAGGGATAAAGTTCCTGAATTTGGTTGAAAATGATTGAATGAAAGAGAATATTTACATATTTTTTTTAGTTTAATATTGCTCATAGATAGTTTTGGAATAAAACTGCTATATGAATTTAGCATAAAACCTTGAACTCTTGAGTGATAACTAGTGTTAAGATTAGTTTTTTTAAAGCTCCGTTGATTTGATAATAATTTTGTCATGGATATGCAAATATATTTCATAGTTGGAAAACATTAATGGAATATAATTTTTTTATGTTTGTTAAAATAGAGTAAAATATCTATTTGGAGGATTATATATTGTAACTTAGAAGGGTTTTGAGAACTTTAGTATAAAAAATATGTTAAAATTGTAAGAGAAGTGTCTCTCGAGAGCGAGTGCTCAGAGTAGTACAAGTTAGAAAAAAAAAAGTCTAGATAGTGTGCTTACAGAGTGCAAGGAGGACACCTAGAAGAGTAAATGGATGAAAACACGTCTCAGGCTGGGCTTTCAGTGTCCTAGGCAGACAAGGAAGTAAAAGAAAGTGAAAAACTCACAGGAGCATGCTTCGAAAGTCCGAGGAGGACGTTTAGAAGGGAACTTTAGTGTCATAAGTGTGCAAAGGGATCCCCTCACAAGATTTTGAGCCAAATTTTATTATAATTTCTTTGCTCATGTTGTAGGTCTCTCTTTCTTAGATTGCTTAGAGGATAATATCATCTTACTACACAAAGAGGAGTCTAAACAATTGATTCGTGGGAGTATTGACGTGGGAGCCGATACAAACTTCTTTTCATCATTCAATAATATTCTTGTCATCTTTGGTCATTCTCTTTTTGAGAGCTTGAAGATAGATATTAGCTCAAAATGTAGCACAATGAGCCATAGAATTCAAACCAAGGATCATCTAGCACGGATCCCAAGTCAATCTATCAACTAATGATGCATTACTCTTGGAAGCACATGGATTCTAGTCAATTCATTAAGTGCAAAGCAAGTGAAATTAAAGCACATCTTTGTGAAGCCCTACTGTAATATTTGACTTATAGTATTGATGTAATAGATGAGAGGAAGGATACATTTTAGAATTAGGAAAAGTCAATAGGATTGGGATACAAAAAAGATACTTGGCTTCCTCATCAAACAGAGCACCCTTTTTGCCTACTTTTGGATTACCTTTTTTGTAAAAGATTCTTTTAGGGTTTTAACCCTAATCTTCTCTAAGGGTAGTATATATATTATATACCACTCTTATGAGCTGTTGTAAGGAAAATTTTAAATGCAAATAAATCGTTGATGAAGGTTCATCTTCAAGTTTGAAGTTCTCTTCAAATGGTCGCCCCAAATTTGTTAAGTAATATATTGAACTTGAGTGTTGGTGGTTTGGTTATGCTCTTTGTGAGTGTAGGTGGAAATCATTGTTGCCATATCATTTGTCTTCCTCTCCCCATAGAGGTTTAATGCCCAACAAAGGTATATAAAACTCGCAACAAGCAAGTTGGAGGTGTTCATACAAGAAAGCTGCATAACACCAAGGAGGTGCAGCCGTAGCATCTTTGAACCAACCTGTTCTCCTGTGACCATATTTTTACATCCATAACGATTCAACCCTTCATTTTTTAAGACAACCACCCTCACATATAAAGCTTCATCCTGGCCTACCATCACATCCATTCGACTTCAAACTAGAGATTTATACCTCTCCAAAGTGCACCATTTGCTCGGCCAGAACAGAATTCTCGGTTCCTAACACCCTTCACCATTTCTAGCATAACGTTCACTCTACGCATTCTTTCGCCATCAAATTTGGAGGACACTCCTAAAACATTTTGAGTAAGAGACTATCCAAATTTCAGCCTCAAAGTCTAAGCATTCAACGAGTTGGGCTTGTGGTAAGTTGTTTCTCCCTTGGCCAAAACAGTGCATAGCCGAGTTGTGTTAAATTGCATCCCCATTTTGTAGCAGGTCACAAGTTTAAAGCTCAAACCTACGCTCATTTTCATGCTTCTTGTCCACTAAAGTGCTTTGGCTTTAGTTTTCTGATTGTCACTCGCATCTGAAACATAAGAAACTGCAAAGGGTTGTCATAACAAAGCCCCGTAATTAAATAAAATAATCAATAATTACATAATCATGCAATTCATGAGTATGGAACTAACTTCTACTACCTAGATAAACAAATCTAGACTTGTATCTATCTCATGATGATGTATAATATGAATATCATGAAAAATAATTACTTTGCACACATCCATATTATAGTTAATGAATCAATGCATATCAATTTCCAATTTAATTAATTGGTTTCACTTTCTCACATATCATATTAACACATTTTGTAAATGCTAATATGCATGGTCATAACTCGTTATATGTAAAGCCTCATACAACCATATAATACCTTACTAGCAATGTTTATAATAAGCGGGTATATCTAAAATTTAATATTTCGAGAGGACTAGAGATTTGCAACTCAATGGCAACTTACAGTCACTCTCTTTCTATTTATCATGTTTTACATACATCATACAATACATATACACAGTCACTGAAATATATATATTAACTTCAAATGTGACTAATTATACTTCATGCAATATACATTGTACATATAAATAATTTTATTATGCATGACTTAAATATATATGTATTCTATGGATATATTGAATGCATATATATATTAATAATGCATGTAATGTGAACCATGCGAATCTTATTATTTAACAAGCAAAATGATGCATGAATTATGATCATTCATCTATCTAAACATCATGTAATCCTGTCTCATTCTATGTCAAAAATTGAGATAAATAGTTGACAAAATAGGTTGAAATGCAAGTAAACATGTTAATTTTTAGTTTCGGCCGCCTTCTCTTTAACCAGGGCTTCTGGACATACTTTTCTGAGTGTATGCACTGAACACCAGAATGAACTCCTGAGACATTTTTACTTTTTTTGGGTGTCCGCACTAAACTCTGAAGTTAACTACTAAGAAATTTTTCTCACTCTTATTTATCCGGGAGTTTGCATCGATCACCGAAAAGCCCACTACTGATATTTTAGTAAGTTCATGTCAAAAGACTCAAAACCATCAAAACCCATCAAAACTCACTTGATTTCAACTCTTACTTAACAAATACAAGATAAATCCATCTAGACCACAATCAACAACTTTTAAACTAGCACATGTAAGTTCACTAACCTAATACAAAATTAGGTATTAATAGTATAATAATGTGCTGCAACAAGGAAAACTTTTATAGTACCATCTTAAATTTTATGCATGGAAATTTATTATAAGATAAGAAAAGTAATGATTTAATAAAAGTTTCTTCATTTCTTGGCGCAGACCACATGGATATTTGTTTCGTTTATGAATCGGCCACTTGTTCTAAAGAGTATATAGGCTTTATGTAATAAGAAAACATGCTTTACTAATAATGTTCATGAACAATGATTGACATAACTGTCATGAAATTTTCAAGTTTTAAGTTTATAAAAACCAAACAAAAATATGTCAAATGAATCACTCTTGTACATATGTCTATAAACCATAAAGTTCCAACGAAAACGTTTACAATTAGTAAATTATGAGTTTTGAAAAGCCTTTCATTTTGCTTCTTTTTCATTGTAAAGTAAATTGGCTACTATTGTAGCACCTAAGTAAATAATAAGTAAATTTCCTTTCGATTTGGGTGAACTTTCATTCAAATCTTTTCAGACATGTCAAGATAAGGTAAGGGAAATGGAAAGTAAAAAATTCCCTTCTTAATCTAAACATTTTCAGAAACACAGAAAAAAACTTCAATTTTATAAAAAAAACAAACGAAAAAATATGACAAATGAAGTACTCTTGTAGATATGCCTATAAGTCGTAAAGTTCTAACAAAAAAGTTTACAATTAGTAAATTAAGAGTTTTGAAAAGTCTTTTAGTTTGCTTTTGTTTCATTGTAAAGTAAATTAGCTAAAGTAAATAATACGTAAATCTTCTTTAGACTTTGACAAACTTTCATTCAAATCGTTTCAGACATATCTAGATAAGTACATGGAAATGCAAAGTAAAATTTGCCTTATTAATCTGAACATTTTCATAAACAAAAAAAAAAAAATCAAGAAAAAGATCTCCCTTTGTCTTCATCTCAACATTCATTAAAAGCATTTCACATGTACCTAGAAAATACTGTCAGAAAATACAAAACAACCCATCTGCAACAAAACAAGCGAGATTAAAGGTTCGAAACAAAGTTGAAAGCGTCAACTTTAACCTGTGTGTGCAAAAGCGCAATGGTCCAAATCTATAAAACAAATGGAATCATTTCCGTTAGAGTGAGCTTTCGCCCCTTAATGAGCAGTAAACTTACAGAAAGAATCTTTTCTGTTAAACAGTGAAAGAGAAGAGGAAGAGAGAACCAACCATTGACAACAAGAACACCAAAGAAGAAGCTAGCGAGGCAGCAGAGAGATACCCATTTTTCGGTCACCTTGTGAGAGGAGAGAGAGAGAGAACTATTGACAAATGAAAATGGTTGCAGCAAAGAAATTAATGAAGCCTAACAACATACTTCCCGACTACATAGAGAAGAAAGCACAGAGAATGCCACGACAAAGAAACAACACCAAATAAAAAACAGGAAATTATGTAACTATCTTAAATGAAATTAGACTTACAAGAACTACCAAACAACTGAGGAAATAGAGTATCCATGTAATTTTTATTTCTTATGCCTAATACTCCACTGAAGGAGTAAAGGATACTCTATTCCCTGAGTTCTTCCTAGACATTGGAGAGCACTTGGCTCATCGACATCCCGCACTCTATTTTTATTCGACCTCCCAAGTTGACGTTTTCTAGCAAGTAGACAAATTAAACGCATATTTACTTCGACTTACACATGTGGGCTAGTAAGCAGATGAATGAAGTTTGTGTACATCCTGAGATAGGTTTCTTGGTAATAGTAATGATGAATATAATCTTTCGGTGCACCCCTCATGAAATGCATGCACAAAATCACATGAACACACGGAATCCCAGTAAGCTCCCACCGGTAAAAGTTACAGTCCCGTCTATTCAAATCGATCACATATTGCTTGTAGTCGTTGCTCATCTCAAATCGAGCAGCTCCTCCAAAAATAGGACTCCAATTCCATGATGTAAGTTCTCGCTTTGCAAGTTTCTTCCTAATCTGAGGACACAATAAGTCTGATGACTTACCCATCTTTTCATTTTTTTCACAATTCAAGACATTAAACATTTTCTGATTATCTCGAACACGGTCAATATTAGTTTTTCCTTCGCATGTTTCAAAAGTGTATTGAAGGACTCAAGCAAATTGTTCAATCTCATGTCACACTTGGAAAATTATGATAATGGATCTGGTTGGTAGAGATTGTTAAGTTGTAACGCCCCCAAACCCGCTCCAGCTCGGTGCGCTATTTTGCTAACTCAAACCGCATTTAAAACGACGTTTAAAATAATTTTTGATAAATTTTCGACTCGATTTTCAAGTTTTTCGACAAAAAATGTTGGTAAAGCGTAAAATAAGTTTAAAATATGTCAGAAAAGGTCGGGTCAAAACATAGTAGAAATAGGAAATTTTTAAAAAAATTTTCAAAAATTGGTGCTAGGCGCCCGATCGATCGGGCCTCCTCGGGTTTTTCGGCCTAAAACGCCAATTTTTCACTTTTTTTCAAATTTCCTCAATTTTCTTCAAGCCAAACACCTCCAAATCACCTGAAAATTTAACCACATATTCCCGACACTCCCGACTCCGTGTCCCGTAAAAATCTCAGAAAACCGACTTAAAACGGTTAATAAAAAAAAATAGAGAAAATAAAGACGTTGTTTATTTTAAAACCAAAACGAGCGGCATAACGCCTATAATTTGCAAAACCCAAAAACCTGTAAATATATATATAAAACATCTAACCCAAGTCCACCATTGTGCCAAAACCATAAATATTTACACCAAATCAAATTTAACAAAAACAACAAAATATCAAACCTCAAACACAAACCACACATCCCGAGAACCAGGTCGAAGCGCCCCGACAATTGCCTGCACCGGCGTGCCCTGTGCATCAACGACCGCATCTAGTCCTGGTCCTCGCACTCAACCTCACCTGTATATACCTCGTCACCTACACCATAGAACACAAAACGTAAGTCTAATGCTTAGCAAGTAGGGAATAATAAATGCAATAATACACGATGCAATCAAACTTAGCACATGCAGTTTCTAACGCTCAGTTGTGCTTATTTGCCGTTTGTTGCTTTAATCATTTCATAAGCCGTGTGGATCGAGTAGGCACACATCCTATAACCGTCTAGGACGGCCACACTCAGAACCACCAGAGCAAGACCACATAGCACTCATCCCATAACCGTCTAGGATGGCCATACATAATCTCCCTCGTCGATCGTAGAATCCTATAACCGTCTAGGAATTCATACTCACGACATTTACGTATTTTAGCCAATCATCCTTCATAGAGGTCCCCTCGGGGTACTACACTCCAGCACGTAATCCCGACAAGGCACACTAATCAAGATTTCGTATTTTAGCCGGTCATCTTTCATGGTGCTATACTCCAGCACGTAATCTCGACAAGGCACATTAATCAAGATGCATTTCTCAATTTACTTTATCTGATTACATTTCACGCTCACAATCAAACCATGCAAAAAACTTGTGTAAAACCATGATGTATGTCAACGAATATGCAACACAACACAAAGGCGAGAGGATAGCAACCACTACTTACCTGACTGCTCGGTAATTGTTTGCTTACTTAGTCCAATAAATTCACTCGCTCGATAACCTTTCAAATATAGGAAATAACTTAGCCAGCCACTAATAAAAAAACTAACTAACAATTCAACCCAAAATCACAACTAATCACAAAACCCGATTTTTACTACAAATTTTAACGTCCAACTTCAAACGGCCATAACTTTCTCCTTTGGATTTTGACGTGCCACCCCAATTTGTAAACCTCTACTCATCTACTATCCATTGAAACACTGAAATTAACCAATCAAATAACTTGGCTACTCCGAAAATGCCAAAACAGAATCGGCCCTCTTAGTTTCAAAAACCCGGTTTTTCACAACTTCCACCAAATCACCATTCTAACTCCATAAACCACCTAAACTAATCCATTCAACAACTAAAACATGAAATTTGGAAAGAAAACTAACATTTGACCTTCAAAATTTCGGACCTCATGGTTAGGGGTTTTCAAACCCTAACCAAACTCTTCCAAAACATCACAAAAACCCTCCAAACTATCACCTAATTGTATCAAACTAAAAACCAACCTAATTTTGTACCTTGAACCCTTGAAAATCTTGTTGAAAATGGAGGAAATGGAGGCTTCAATTGCTGCCAACTCTCGTGGGAAGAAAGAAGGAAGAAAGCCAAAAAATGAGATTTACCACTTAACCATCCAACTTATAATTTAATACATTTCTTACTTTTTGTTTTTACCACAAAATTTGTAATTTTTATAAAACACACCACTCTTCCTTTTCATCAAACATTCCACGTGAGAGCCTCCTCTAAACCTCAATTTCCATTTGTTTAATTCAAATAATTTTCCTTTTATCCTATTGGTTATAATTTCTCTTTGAATTTTCAACCCTTCACTTTTTTACTTTTCAACCATAACTTCTACTCTTCACTTTGTTTCAAACTTAAAGCCTTAACACTAAACATCTATCCTAACTCTTCTATTCTAAAGCACAAATGCGTTACAGGAAATACCTAGGTGTTACAATCCACCCTCCTTACAAAAATTTTGTCCTCAAAATTTACGTACCTGAAGAGCTCAGGATATCGCTTCATCATATGCTGCTGTTGCTCCCACGTTGCCTCCTCGACGTTGTGGTTGCGCCATAGTACCTTCACCAGAGGAATGTCCTTGTTGCGCAACTTCTTCACCGCATAGTCCAAAATATCCACTGGTTTCTCCTCGTAGGATAACGTAGGATGCACATCGATCTCTTGCTGCAACACTACGTGCGATGGATCCCTCAGGCACTTCCTCAGCATAGAGATATGAAACACATTATGTACTCCCTTCATCGAAGCAGACAGCTCCAACTGGTAAGCTGTCTTCCCCACTCTTTTCGTAATTGGGAACGGTCCAACATACCTCGGAGTCAACTTACCCCGCTTTCTGAACCTCATCACACCCTTAAATGGCGAGATATTCAAGAAAACCTCATCTCCAACTTTCAAATTCTATGAAGAATCGTATCCAAGATAGCTTGCAATATAATCCAACTACCCGGGTCATCATGCAACTTGTGAAGCAGAAGAAGAACGACATTTTTGGCTCGAAGACGGGATACTAACCAAAGCAAGTCGTCTCTATGTTCCTAGGAGTAGTGAGTTATGACGTTCTTTATTATAGATTGCCAGGCGGGTCATGTAGGATGAGCAAAGAATTTATGCCCTTTTGAAGAGTGGATACTTCTGATCAAAGATGAAGAACGATGTGATGCAATACACCAAGACCTTCTTGATGTGTCAACAAGACAAGACTAAAAGGGACATAGTAGCCAGTGTGCTGGAGCCACTATTGGTACCAACAAAGCCCTGTGAAAACATATCTCTCGACTTTATCACAAATCTGCCATCTGTAAATGACTTCAAGCAATCTCAGTGATAATTGACCACTTCTCTAAGTATACCACATTCATTGTGGTCCTAAAATATTGTTCTGCAAAGACAACGACACAACTCTTCTTCAAGAACGAGATTATATTATGGGGGATACCTCAAAGAATCATCAGCGACAGAGACACCAAATTCACAGGAGTCTTCTGGGTAGAACTATTAAAGTTGCTTGGATCAAGCCTAAACATTTTCTCCAGTTATCACCCAAAAACCGATGGTAAGACTGAACGCTTCCACAACTTACTTGAAGAATTGGCCAAGTTTGCTTGATGCAACACAACTCTACTTTAACTATCATAAGAGTTCCTCGACAATAATGAGTCCATTTGAAGTAGTCTGCGGAAGGCAACTGACTATGTCGCACACCCTCTATCATCCATATTCAAGGAAGTGCCCAAAAGCATACAACTTCTCTAAGCAGTGGAAACATAACACCGAAATAGCTCGTGTCTATCTAGAACAAGCCTCCAAACACATGAAGAAGTGGGTAGACTAGAAGCGGCGACTATTGAAGTTCAAAGTCGAAGACCTTGTGCTGGTGAAGTTATTACGTGAACAACTTCAGTTCAGAGGTAAGAGAGAAGCGATTGGTCAACAAATATGAATGTCTAGTCTAAGTCATTGAAAAGATTGGGAGAGCATCTTACAGAGTGTGGCTCAAAATCCACTCGATGATTCATACCAACAACCTAAAGTTATACCATCCAGATGACGAAGAATAAATGAGGAACGACATCACCAGACCAGACATCTCGATCAACAACCAGCAGAAGAAGGAAGTCGAAGAAATTCTAGCAGATCAAAGCGTCATGATAGGATGCCGTCTACGCACAGAGTACCTTGTCAGATGGAAGAGACTTGGAGATGATGAAGTTACTTGGTAGAAGGAATAAGACTTGGAGAACGCTATGCAGAAGATTGAAGATTTCTAGTAGACGAATAGTAGATGAGGACGTCAATAACTCAAATGGGGAATGTCAGAGTCTAGGCTTGTCTAGGACATGTTGTCCATGGTCACCGCTCATGCTAGATTTAGGTTATTTACTTGTATTTCTTTTCTATTGCATTTCTTTTCTTGTTTAGGAAAGTGAATCCTCGCCACAATGACATATATTAGCTTTTTTCAAGTGAATCCTCGCCACAATGACATATATTAGCTTTTTTCACTATTTTAAATAGATATCGTTAGCATGCACAATTATTGAAATTTACTGTAATCGATGCTATTAGGCTGATCAATGAAATTATCTTAGATTTTACATAATTTTAACCTTGACTAATCAATGATATGTTGGGGATTTACTTCCTTATTAAGGTACTAATATTATGTTTTAGATCATGGAAAATTAAACTAAAGCCATTAACAACCATATTAACCAAGGAATCTTGGTTTAATTATAATAATGATCATTATTAGTCTTTCGATCTAATACCCAATTTATGATTAATCACATAGCATCTTTGTAGACAATGTTAATGTATTTATAGAAGGGAATCGGTGCCTCGCTGCTTAATAATATGCATCCCCTTGTGAAGAAAAGAACGCCATCATTTAAAGGCCATGGATTTGGTCCTAACAGGGTTATTTTAGCTCCACGTAACCCGTCATTATGAAGAGTACCCTTCAAATGATCAAAAAGCACAGAATCACTATAACAGGGAGAAAGACATAGAGTACAGAAAAAATGGACTTTTTCCCATCTTCTCTGAGATGGACATAGGTATGGCCTTGTAACCTGACACTTCGCAATATTGTCCTAGCTGCTTGTTCCCTGAGATTACAGGAGTTAGTCCTTGGAAGACCTAACTCCCATCTTCCTGCCATTAAAATTTCTCCAATCAAGAAGCGAAGGTTCAAATTCTAACTCAAAAATGTCCTTCCTGTTGAGTGAAGCTCAATACATGAGTAAAAGTCCAAGCCCAAGCCCAAATTTTTAAGTGATCTATTTTTAAAAGGGGAGTCGAGTGTTTTTTTTGGCAAACAACATTTTTTCTTCTCTAATGATTGTTCACTAGGGCTTTTCTCTCTTGGGTAGTTTTGCTTTCTAAAATTTGCAGGAAGTTTCAAAGATCGGAAAATATCGGTGATCATCTTGATCGCTAGAGGAAGGAGTTTTCTCTAGGGTTCGGGAATTGAGTTCGACAGATTGGTTAAGTTTCTTGTTTTTAGTTCTTTGTTTGATCTTTGATTGTGTAGCGACCCCAACCCCGCAGGGCCGCCACGGGACTTGACTTGACATTGAGTTTAACTTAGACATTTTGGACGTGAAAATTTTTCGTTTTCGTACAACTTAAAGCCGAGACTAAAATCATTTTTGGTAAAACGTTGACTCAATTTTTGGGTCGTTTAAATCGTTTAAAATGCATGGAAAAACGTTTGGAAAATACGTTTTGGAAGTATCGTAAAACGTCGGGTTGAAACGTGATTGAAAAACGAAAACTTGAAAAAAATCAACTTGGTGCACTTGACATGCGGCGCGTGCGCACTGGGTGCGCGCGTTGCTTGGCCGTCGCACGTGCATGTCGCGCGGCTGTCGCACGCACGGCGCACTGCTATTGCGCGCGCGGCACACCACGAGCATGCGCGCGTCGGCCACCTAGTGCGCGCAGCACCCGGGTGGCGCTGCGTGCGCTCGTCGACCACCCGGTGCGCGTGGCACCCTGGTGGCGGTCGCAGCGTGCGCACGTTGCCCACCAGGTGCGCGCAGCACCCGGGTGGCGAGCGCGAGTTGCCCACCTGGTGCGCACGGGGTATCCGATTGATCGGCACCCGCTCTGGTGCCGACAACGTACGCCGCAGCCTATCGATTGTGCCCTATGCAACCGGTCGATCGGCTGCGTCATGGCCGATTGATCGCACCCCGCACGCGATCGATCTACTAACTCTCTGTTTTCTGACCAAAAACCCGACCTTCAGCCGATTGATTGGACCTCTGGCCGCGATCGATCGGCTACGCGCGCCTTGCCTGCGCATCGAGCACACTCCGCGCGCGCGCACCCAGCGCACTACTTCACCATTTTTCACATTTTCTCCATTTCTTCCACCTACACTTCACGTTAAACTTACCTAAAACCATTTCCAACCTTTCTAAATGTAAAATACTTCACAACCCAAAAATACGACTCGAAAACTAGCTCAAAACGTGTTTGAAAATGTGGCAGAATTTAAGAAATCAAACTGCATGGATCAATCTAAAAATCAAACGTATCCATGCAGACCTAAAAGCCCAAACAATTCCAGTATATTTTTCCAAAAATCAACTATCTAGACAAAAGTTTAAAAACATCTACGCAAGGCCTTTACATCACCTAAATCCAAAAGACTATACAAAAGTAACTTAAACCTCGATACGTCACCCACGGGTCAAAATACGCTTGACTGCCGCAACCAACCCCGCAAGTTCATCCTGCCAATCGTGCCTATACATCGGCCTGAGGCTCTGAGTCCTCATCTGTACGATCCGTACCTACATCATAGAGTTCAACTAATAAGCCTAAAGTTCAAAAATCATATAATGCAAAGGATGCACGTGCTATGCATGAACGTTTCAAAAACATGAACATACTTTACATTTACATTCAAGTGAACATGTGGTATAAGTGGGGTTTATAGGGAGTGGGAAACATTATATATTTGACGTGGGTTAGTAATTTTGTCTTGTCCCAAGGAGGGATAAAATAACATGTTTGTCCGCGGCGAGGACGATTTTATATAAGTCTCATAGAAGGACAAAACATATGTCAGCACCCGTCTCACACTTAACCGTACTTTACATTTACATTTTAATCTTTCTTACTTCAAATCACGTGCATAAAACATTTTGCATGACTTTCGTAAAAACGTGATGCATGAACATATATTATGCATAAGCATAACATAATGAAAAGACAAGTCCTCAAAGCATAAATAAGCGACAGATCATCAAGACAATACATGAAACAAACATACTTAACCTAAACAATGTACTACGATCTATCTACCCGTCATCAAACCCCATAATACGTAAAATCCTAGTACCTCTGTGACATAGGCCTTAACGGCCAAACACATGCATACCAACTTACCTGAGGCCCGTAGAGTTTGCAAACCTTGTACGTTTTTCCTTGGCGATTCACGAACCTATAACATGCATAATCAAACCATAATCCACGTTACATAGGTGCTAACTAATAAACTAAGTAAAATGCAATCCAAGCTCCATTCAAATAGCCTAAAACAATCAAATATCGAATTCAAGCAAATTTCCATTCATAATCTCGGATTTCTCCCTATTTTAGGCTAAATTTCAAACGGTCGTAACTTTCTCTATTCTTATCTGTTTTCAAAGATTCAACATGTTTCGGAAACCTCATTACATCTAGTTTAACATGAAATCGTCAATTTAAAAAAAGCAAGCCGGAAATGATAGCAGAATTGCAAATTCGTATGTGCCCTTATTCAATGCCGATTTTTGATCGAATTTTCGTTTTTCATCAAACGAGCTTAGTTTTTCCTTAGTTTATCCATTTGAACCGTTAAATAAAGTTCTAACATACTTTAGCATAAAATCGACGAGTTTCTAAAACCCTAAGCCAAAAAACCTCGAACGAAATCAACGTATAACTAGCCTAAACTCGTTAACTAACGTACAAGCTTACCTTAGACGAAGAAATCGGAAGTAACGGAGGAGAGGAGGGCTGGAAACCGTCGCCTGGAGAGGTCGTCGTCTGGAGGAGAAAAACGCAGAAGAGAGAAGTGAACAAGAAAAGAAGAAAAATGAGGGGGGAGGGGGTATCTGGCGATAGAGAGAGAGAGAGAACTTAGGAGTGTTTGGTTTCAGGTTTAACGAAACTTCTCCAATAAGTTTCGTTATTTCGACTTAAAATCCCGCACGTTTTAACACTCTCTTTTTCGCTTTAATTTTCTTAAACTCTAAAATTGTTGGTGCCCAAATTTCAATAAAATATTTATTACATTAATAGCGAATTAATTCCGTTCAGTGAATTTTAGGGACAATTACATGATCGAAATGTCGAGTGTTACAGATTGTTCTTCAGAGGGATAAGTGAGGGAAAGTGTAATCATCTTTCATATAATGCACGGGCTTCTCATGTGGAGCTCAACATGGATGTAGCTAATTTGGCGAACCACGATAAATCTCGTTGTTTTCTATTTTCGTTTTATTTAACACTTCCTATCTCTCAGAACCAAGCAACTTCAAAATTGAAGTCTTACAACACAAAGTGCAAAAGCAAAGCGGCCCAGGAACCAAGTAATAGAAAGAATATCAAGAATTTACGCAAACTTGTTTAGAACAACAAGCATCATACTCAGAATTCCCGTAAACTTTTCCAGTAGAGCACGGAATGAAACAAAGAACAATCTCACGATGCACCGAAAATTTCGTAGTCAGACCCAGAGTTGAAGGAGAATATCACCAACTATATCGACAGCAGCATATTGGCCAAAAAAATCAACCAGAATTCAAAATGAAACCCTAGAATTAAAAACTCTCCTTCGTGAAATCCCAGTTGCAGACAGAGATGAAATCAAACAAGTCTAAAACACTACGAATTACTTAGAATAAACTAACTTTACATAGTCGAGGCGTACTTTGTATGTGATAAAGCCGGAAAACGAGCGGTCCTTCCAGCCTCAGTGATGATAGCACAAACCGTGGAGAAAAGAGCGTGAGAATACGAATCTTCCATAACCAACCTTATTTTTTGGTTCTTCCTAGCCATCTTCTTATGACTAAGTTTTCCTCTATCATTTAATCTCTTGCACAGTCCAAAAGCACTATTCCAACTTAGCATCGACAACTTGAGGATTAGCAAAACCTCAGAGATATGACTAAATTTCATATTTTCAAATTAGGAATAAATTTTAGACCATCCATCTGACCAATCTTTTTAATATACTACGCCAACTCTACTAACTTGGCATGTTATTCAAACTATGAGCTCCTCATTTACCAAGTCATGAAACTCAACCATCATTTTATTTACGTTTCACGCTACAGTAGTTACTATGAAACACCACTTAATTCCGGACTCATTTAATATCTTCAATCGAGTAATCAAGTCTCAAGGATTTTTATCATACTTTCATCACCTCCAAAAAACAAATCCGAAAAGGTTAAGTGTAGTGAAACTAAATTCATTTTCTTAAAATTTGAAACCCTAAATTATTTTTCTAAAATTGATTGACAAATCAGGTTTGATTAGATTGTTATGAACTCTAAATTTCTGAAATTCGTGAATCCTCGAATATATTAGAATCGTGAATTAAGTAGAACCCTTTAAAAACCTAACTATATTTATTAAGAATTGTCTATTTAATTCAATGTTAAACAACTATTAAATAAAATTTACTTATATTTAGAAAATACATCAGTTAAACAAAACTATAATACTAATCAAAGTTATTCTAAAATCCACTTGCTAACGAAATTAAATATGAAATAATCTTCAAACTTTATTATAAATACTAAAATAGAATTTATTGAATCAACTGTTAATGAAATTATATATGAAGTATCCTTTAAATGCTATTGATGAAAATATTAGACAGAGTTTATAAAAAAATTATATTAAGACTAAACATAAATTAGATCTACTCTTTTGACCCAATTAGATATTTTCAATGCATTTCTCACCTACCTTGGGAAGATTTTCGATCAACGTCAATTCTTCATTAGATAAAAATTTACTTACATCACAAAACCGATTGTAAGATAAACCTAGTAAGTAAAATTACGTAGATATGTGAATTAACTTTATACGTTACCAAATTTCATACTTAAAAAATTACATATTATTGGAACTCAATTTCCAACCTTACCATCTATTCAATCTTTCAAAAAACTATCAGTTTGTTACCCTCAAAAATTTTCATTAATCATCTCATATATATTGTGTTTCTGTCAAATCCATCAGTTCATGGATTCATACTTGCACACATTATGTCATACAAATTTTTATTTCTATGTTACTATGCCAATATCTAATCACGTCTGTCCAAATAAAATATCAAAATTAAACAATAAAATATGTATAAAGAAATAATTTAGCTAATATATTTTGTGACGTAGGGTCGATAGCCAAAACATTGAAAATCCAGTATCTTTACTTGGATTTTGAGAGAGTATTTTTTTAGGGATTTTCCAAGCTTTTGATTAATGTTCCCTACCTAAATAAATTATTGTTTTTAATTTCCCTTTTAGATCCTACAAATATCCATTTTTGAAAAGAAAATGTATAATTTCTTACTGATAAAATCATAGATCAGCTACATTTGAGTTTAGATAAACTTGGACAGTGGAAAATGATTTTGGTTTGGTCTGGATTGATCCTGGCTCAATCAGGTGGGCTCTTGTTTGGTTTGGTTGGACCAAGTCTAGTTCAATTGGACTGGTCTTGTTTTGCTAGACCAGTTCTGGTTCAGTTGGACCTGTTCTAGTTTGGTTCTGTCGATTTTGGCTTGGATAGACCAAATGTGATTCAATTAGGTCGGGTTAGGTTGAAGTGGATCGAGTCAGGTTCAAGTGGACGGGTCCAAAATAAGGTTTGAACCCTCATTTTTCTCTTCCTCCTTCATTCTTCTTCTCCTTCGTGCGTGAGAGGATTGGATCACATAGAGGTTTGACTTTCGATGGAAGATCGAGGATCACACAAAAAATTCATCATAAAATGCCATATGATAAAGGGTTGTAGGTTCGATCAGAGAAGTTCTCTAGCGTCAGCAACTGTTCGATCAATAAAGAAGAATTTTTGCTGGAGGAATGGATCGGCTTTTGGGCCGGTGGTAATGCTTCCTCAATGAATTTTGTTCGAGTCTAGGTGGCTTACGGTGCTCAAAGTAATTAAAATATTGTGATTCCAGTGTTAGAGGTACTTCTCTGGTTGTACTTGGTCTCTCAATGATTTTCCAGTCGTGAATTCTGAGTGAGAAAATTCTAAAACTCTAATAATTTTGAAGTTCATAAGAAGTTAAATGAATTTCTCTGTGAAAGACAAGGGGAAGATCATTGTTGTGTGGATTTCCTCACACGAATATCCTCAATTTATAAAGAAGGTTCTCAAATCTTACCTTCGAAAGAATGCCATGAATCTGATAAAATATTTTGGTCAAATTAAATACTAATTTCAGTTATGTTTTTAATTTATACATGATTATTTCCTCATGTTGATAATTGGGAATCAATCCCTCACTTTGGATTGATTGAGTTTCCAAATCAAAGATTTTGAAGTAATTTTCTTATTAAGACTTGATTGAGCTAAAATTCGGAAGAATTTAGTGAGATTGAATTCCAAATCTGAATAATTTGAAAATAATCATTACGTTACATTAGTCCTTTTACTTCTCTAGTATACTCATTGTATTTCATGCCTTGATAATTACTTACTCTGACTTCTCATGAAATATTAAATAATGTCCTCGATCCATCCTCAAATAGTAGGAAATTTATGTTAAACACTCTTAAAAGTTCTTTCCATAATTTCATGGTCCACTCTTAACTATTCAAGGGCTATTTTTTAGGAAAAAACAACTCATGCAACAACTCTCAGGATCCTTCTAATTAAATAGCGGGCATTGCCTCCCAAGGATATCAAATAGCCTTGGGCTATGACTTAGCCGTTTATGCACATACCCTACGTGTTTATCTTAATAACACATTAACTACTTGCAAATTCATATGAGGAGGTAGTATATGTCTATATGCCCAAATACTACAAGCCTCTTAAATACTATTGCACAATCTATCTTAGTGATATTACTTTCAAGATGTTGCCCTTGCCTCTTATATAAACAATTTCTATCATGATCCAAAAGAGGTTGTGACGGAAATGGGGAACTATTCTGCCCGAACAAGGATCAAATCGTTCATCTCTCATTAGAAATTAATCTATTTTTAACAAAAGTCTTATAAAATCAAATAACAGAAAGAGACAAATCCAAAACATGTAGACTACAAAGTAGATTCAAGAGTACATCACAGATAGTGTTACAATGTAATCTAAATATAAACTGTGCATGATATGAAAGAAATCCTAACTAAATATAAAAAATGTACTAAAATAAGAACAATGTCTTCCCAAAAGAAAGGTACTCTCAAGAAAATAAACAACAGAAATCTAAATAAAAAGTCAATCTTTGTCACGACCCAAATGCAGGCCTAATAAAAATACTGAGTCGAAAGACCTGATCCTCGGAGATGACTCGATCACTCAACCTAAGGTTTGATTTGCAGCGGAACACTTGAACACAAATCAAATTTATAGGTTCACATAATGATTACAAACATAATAATGCAACAAATAAAATAACAGTCCAACAAGATCTAAACATTCAAATTCAAATCTATACATCCATATACAGACTCAAAATAGAATTAAGTCTTCATCAGGAAACAACAAATCACTCGAATGAAAATAAAGAAAGCAGGAGGTGGAGAACCGTCACCAAACTGAAGCTACTAACCACTCTTATCATTGTCTGGGAAAGAAGGGGATCATTTTGGTTAAATGGCTAAATTAGTAAGAAGTTATTGTAAAAACCAGTATTTTTGAGAATTTTGTCTAATTATAACATATGGGTAAATTTTATAAATTTGTAAAATGTTGGGGCAAATTTGTAAAGAAGAAAAATATTATTAGAATACGGTTAGGACTAACCCTATTCCTTTATTTGTGTAGCTAGCAAGGAGAGTGACGAGAGGGGAGAGTGACGATTTTATGTTGTGCAATTCATCATGTTGCAAGGCTAAGGAAACGTTCGCAAGGCTTCAATGAACAATGTTTGTGAAGGAAGGCTTCGAGGGTAAGTCATTCTCCCTGCATTTTTCGTATTTGAAGTTTAGGTTTTAGGTTGGGGATGAATTCGACCAATGAAGCTCGATTCTTTCCAATCTTTTTGGATATATTGGTGTATTTAGAGTGTATGCAATTTTATTTGTCATTGGGAGGCGAGGGGAGTCGGGAAAGGTGAGTTTTGGAAACCTCCCTTTCGCTGAAATTGTCTCAGAGGTACCGTTAGCTTGTTCTGGGCTCAGATCGAGTGAAGAAGGTGTCGACCGCTAGTAAAGAATGGGCTGAACCCGAGAGTTTGAGGTGTTGACACTTTAAGGGAAGTGTCGACTGAGCTAATGTCGACACTTGTGGATGAAGTGTCGATCGCTAGTTCATTTTGAGTTGGAACCCGAGAGCTAAAGGTGTCGACTGATAGAAGGAAGTGTTGATTGCAGCCAAACCAGATAGTTCTAAGTGTCGACCAGTGGGTCGACCTCCACTTATAAGTGTCGATCGGTCCCCCTTAAGGTTTCGACTACACAGCTTTATTTGGGAAAAACTTTTTTGCCTCGGCACTACGCGTCTCGGAAAAGTTCTCATTCGTTTATAGTGTAACGGTCCCCGGGGTGCCCTCACAGCACGTCATCCCCCAGTTTTAACCTCGACTACATGACGCTCTCTCAGAGCACGTCACCCCACGTGGCCAGGTGGCACCGTTCCTCAAGAACTTCTCACCCCTAGAAAGAGAGTTTTTGCCTTCCCCAGCACTAGAACCCATGACCTCCATGCTATGATCCATGGGCTACAAGTGGTACCACTTGTAGCCCATGGATCATAGCATGGAGGTCATGGGTTCGAGTGCTGGGGAAGGCAAAAACTTCCTTTCCAAGGGGGAGACGATCATGAGGAACGGTGCCGTGCCTTTTTTGTAACGGCCCCCGGGGCCCTCTCACAACACGTCATCCCCCAGTTTTAACCTCGACCTCGTGGCACTTTCTCAAAGCACATCACCTCAAGTGGCCAGGTGAGCTTAAGTGGTACCAGTACTTGTAGCCCATGGATTATAGCCTGGAGGTCTTGGATTTAAGTGCTGGGGAAGGCAAAAACTCTCTTTCCAGGGGAGAAAAGATCGTGAGAACCGGTGCCACCTAGCCACTTGGGGTGACATGCTCTGAGAGAGTGTCACGTGGTCGAGGTTAAAACCGGGGGATGACGTGTTGTGAGGGAGCCCCGGGGACCGTTACATATTGTATTATGGATTGAGTTCCTATTCCCGATTTGGGACATATTCTTATGTCTTCTCTTAGTGTTAAGTTGGATAATCTTAACCTTATTTTTACGTTAGGCTCAGACAACTTTAAAAACTTTGAGTCAGTTGCTGAGGTTGCGCCTCCAATTGGAAGAATGAGTGGTTGACGTAAATGTAGGGATTTTATATTATTTGCACTACATTGCATGCTTTTAAGAAAATCCTATTTTGGTTAGCTATCACCCATGAAAACCTGATGAGACCTGGTTGCCAGCACGTGAGTCTTTTACGCGTATATATATGTATTGATTTAAATGTTTATCATTGATGCATGATTTTTATTATTGTTGTGATAGAGGATGCACCTCGCGATACTCTGGACGTTCTTGGTGTCAAAGTATCAGGAGGACATCCTACTACACCTTTTGCTGCGTAAATGTTGTCTTGTATGCATATCACGAAATGGGTAATAGGGCGGTGATGACGCGCTTCTTGGGTTTTGAATCCCTAAATTTGACCATGGTATTATCATTTGTTGTTTACTATCAATTATGCGGATTGCTTTGTAGATGACCATTGTTTACCAACAACCCAGGTAAAGAGACTTGATCTTTGGATCGCACATTGCTTGATTATTCTTTTTGACTGATGAGGTGTTGCTCCGATCGCTGCCTTTTAGTGTTTATATGCCGGTCTTTGAGTGACCATCATTTTTCATCGAGGTGAATTTTCATAAGATAAGTAAGATGGTAATATATTTTTGTGTAGTCATCTATGTATGCGACAAAGATTTAACTTAATGCCTCATCTTCAGCTCTTGGAACCTGTTTTTTTTTTTTAAGTTGAAAATGAGTTTTCATGAGATGATATTTGAAAACCATTTTGATCTTGCATCATGTTTTGAAATAAAAGGAAAAAGGAGTGTAACATGCATCTAATATAGTATTCCTACTGAATTAGTCACTCACCTCAAACCCCTTCCATTTTTCAAGAAAGAACAAAAGCAGTGAGTAGCTGGAGCTTGGAAGCTGTTCCCTTTATTTAGTTTTCCTGTTTGAGTGTTAGTTTCCTAGTGAGGATTTACTTTATATTTGAACATTTATAAGATTAACTATTGGGATTTTGACTTGTAAATTTTATTTGAACTGCTATTTCTTTTATCGCACTATTATATCTCTAGTCACTATGTGGATCTTGACTTTTGATTTGTTCAAGTCTTCGTTACGAACCAAGCCCTGGGCTGGGTGATCAGGTCTTCTCTAAGGATCCCGACGTTCTATTAGGCCCGCCTCCGGGTCGTGACAGTTATACTAAATGCAATGCATGTAAAACTTATTTTATCTTACATCTCAAAACATGTTTAAACCACAAATGGTTTTCAAACACCATTTCAACAAAACCCATTTCCCTCGTGCAAACACGCTCTACGAACCACTGATGAGGCGATAATCAAAATGTTGTTATATACATAAAAAAAACTATATTAAAATAGGTTATCATCATATTTGTCAATTTAAAATCACCCCAATGAAAAAAGAGGGTTACTCAAAGACCCTTCCGACACATCAACACAGAAAGGTGGCCATTTGAAGACCAGACAACAACTCATGAGTCCGAACAAAGGAATAAAAGGTGACGGTGATCCAAAAATCCAATGACATCACAAGAGTGGCCAGCGATCTGAACACTAGGCAGTGACACCACCGGTAAAATCGTAAAATAAAACACACTATGATCAAGTTCAGCAATTCGAAACCCAAGGATTGCATCATCCCCGCCCTATTACCCATTTTTGTAACGTGCAACTAAAACATCTTCACACAGCAGAAGATGTGTTGCGATGGCCTTGTGATGCTTTGACAACGAAACCGTCCAAAGCATCACATATCACAATAGAAACAAAATATTATACATCAATGGTAAATGTGTAAAACATACGTACATATACGTAAAAAGATGACGTGTTGGAGATCAGGCCTCGTCATGTTTTTCACAATTGACTACTCACCAATTTTTTTTTTTGAAAACTATGCAATGCAATGCAAAAAACATAAAATTCATACATCAACGATATTTGCTTTTCTTGCCAATCGGAGCTACCACTTTGGTATCGGCTCGTACTCCACAAACTCTTCTAAGATTAAAACAACATTAATGTCGGGAAATACCTCTCAACCACTAAGCAAAACACATGGATGGATTCTATACTGGGACTAGAAGCCCAAACAGAAGGAACTATAATTGGTCGAGAACTTTTCCATTAAATATAACACTATGTGACATTTGGACTCTTCAGTGGTCGACCCTTCAAGGCAAGGGTCGAGCCTTGTTCAACACTTTTTGAACAAGGGTCAATCTCACCAGACACTTATAGGCAGCAGTCGTTTGCATCAGTCGACCCTTCTAGACAAGGATCGACCTTTAATCCTCTCGGGTTTTGGCAGTGGTCGACCAGACTCCAAAGCGGTTGAGCATTCAAAGTCTCTAGTGACCTCCCAAGTGGTCGACACCTGATCGCCTTTGTTTCAAGCAGAGACACCCTTGCCTAACAAGTGTCGACCGCTGTGATGATTTCCAGCAAAGAAAAATAGTGAAACTCGTCTCCCTTTGCCATTTTTCACCAAGAACAAACACTTGCATAAATTTGAAACTACTCAAATAACCATAAATAACCCAAGGAGCTCGAATCCGAGTTCAACCCTTAATGTCAAACTCAAAAATGGAGGAGAAGTACCAACTTACCTTCGAAGTTCCTCCACAAAGGTTGATGTTTGATGTCCTCCAAGCGAGATTCCAACCTCAGAAATCGATGAGTTTCCTTCATGTTTGCCTCCTCTCTCTCATACCACCCCTCACCCTAGTTACTTGAATGCGTGTGACAAAATGAAGAAATGTAACACCCGGGAAGTTCATATACCGTACGTAGCCTTAAATTAGACGATTAGGAGAGTTTAAAGTTAGTCCTAATGTTTTCCTAGCAAGTTGATTTAGAAAGCAAAATTGGAAGAGGAAATTTAGAAAAAACCTAAGAGTGGTGTGGTTAGAATTGTTGTTATGTGAATTTTATGTAAAAGCAAAAATTAAGTAAATGAAAAATTGAAAGAAAAATTAGGAGGAGATGCATTTCACGTTGGAATACATGAAAAAGGGAAGAGTTGGTTAAATTGTAAAATTTAAAAACTTGGTGGAAAATTTTAAAAGAGAAAAAGTGATTAGGTTAAATTGAGAAAATAGTCTTCTTCTTCCCTCATTTCCCACGATTTCTTCTCCTCCCTTTGCTGAGTTTTCTCCTCCATTTCCATCAAGCTTTTTCAAGGTTTTAAGGTAAGAATTAAATGGGTTTTGAGTTTGATACCAATTAGTGGAAGTTGTAGGGGTTTTTATTGAGCTTTGGTGGAATTTTGTTAGGGTTTGGAAACCCTAAGTGAGGAGCTACGAATTTCCTCTTTCATTTGCTAGTTTTCTTTCTAAATTTAGTGATTTAATCCTTAGATAGGTTTTTCTAGATGGTTTTTAGAGATAGATTAAAGTTTTGGTGAAAGATAGTTGAAAGCTGGATTTTTACATATTGGTCGCCGGTTCTGTTCCTGCAAATTCTGATTGGCCAAGTAGTTTGGTTGTTGATTTTGATTGTTTCAATGGATTGTAGACGTGTAGAGGTTTACGGAATGGGGTGACACGTTAAATCCGTTGAAAAATGAATAAGTTATGGTGATTAAAGTTTGCACACTACAATTATAGGAAAAATCGGGTTTTTACTATTAGGTTGTAAAGTTGGTTGAATTGTTGATAGTTTTGGATTTAAGTATTCCTTAGAATTTCCTAGAGTGATGCTAAGTTATTTTCCTATATTTGTTAGGTTGACGAGCGAATAGTTGACGTAGTCGGAGTAACCGAGCACGTGTGAAGAAACCAAGTAAGTAGATGAATATTTTTGTTGCCTTCGGGCCTACACCATGGAACAGTAGGGTTTAATGGTTGGTTGTTTGTTTTGTGTTGTGTTGTGTTGACTATTTTCTTAACATGCATCATGGTTTTTGAGTTACGTCAAATACGAGTTTTTGCATTGTTTTGAATCGTGAGTGTGAAACGTAATCAGATAAAAGAATTGCAAAATTGGTCTTGAGTAGAGTTGCCTTGTCGGGAATAAGTGCTGGGGTGTAGCACCCCGAGGGGACCTCTACGAGAGATGTTGGCTAAAATACTTAAGACATCGTGAGTATAAACTCCTAGACAGTTATAGGGTTCTATGATCGATGTAGGGAAGGAAGATTGTCCATGGCCATCCTAGACAGTTATGGGATGTGAGTCATCCAGTTTTACTCGGTTGGATCAAGGTGTGGCCGTCTTAAACAGTTATGAGATGTGTGCCTACTTGATCCACACGGCTTATGGAAAGATTAATGCAACGAACATGAACTGAGCACAACGAAGAGTTAGAAACTGCATGTATTAGGAGTATTGTTTGTATTGTGTTTTGTTGCATTCATTATTCCCTACTTGCTAAGCATTAGGCTTACTTTTTGTGTTATGTGGTGTAGGTGACGACTTATATACAGGTGAGTTAGATGAGGGGACCCAGGACTAGGATGCGGTCATTGACGTACGTGGCATGCCGGTGCAGGCAATTGTCGGGGCGTTTCGACCATGAATTTCTAGGAGTTTTGAGGAAGGGGTTTACCTTGTCTTGTGTATAGGTATTTTGAGTGTAAATAAAAATGGTTTCACAACGTTGTAAATGTTATTTGGGGAATTGTTTGGAATTGTTTTGAACATATTTTATAAAAGTTTGGATTTTATGATTTTGGTTTTTAGAATATTCAGCCGTTATGCTGTTTGATTTTTCGTAGAGTAAACAACGTTGGTTTTTAATGTCTTCTCGTTTTCGCTGATATTTTAGAGTCGGATTTCCGTGATTTTTATGTGTCCAGGAGCCGTGAATTTTGGGAACGTTTGGGGTAAATTTTGGGTGATTTGAGTGTGAGTGGTTTGAAGAAAAATTGAGAAAATAGGGAGAAGGTCGCTGATGGCCGAGGTATGGCGCGCAGGGCGCAGAAGGCACGCGCGGGGCGAGGGCTGGGAGCGCGCAGCGCCCAGCGCCGATCGATCAGCGAAATCTCCTGTTCATCAATCGCGCACCAAAGAGGGTGCCAATCGATCGGCACCAGCGTGCATGTGGTGGCACACGTGGTGTGTTGCTGCTCGCGCGGTGCGCACAGTAAGCGCGCGCGTGGTGCCATGGAAGGGCACTTCGAAAATTTTTCAAAATTTTTCCACTTCTAAAATGTTTTAACCCAATCTTTTCTGACACGTTTTACACGTATTTTATGCACGTTTTCCAACCATTTTTGAGGGTTCGAAAAACTCAAAAATCAAGTCGAAATTTTATCGAAAATTATTTTAAACTCCGTTTTAAACGTAGTAAGTATGGGCAAAGTAGCGCTCCGAGGCGAGGTGGGTTCGGGGGTATTAGAAGAAAACCCTTCTTTTCTAAAATAATAATTCTTTTTGTTAAATAATTTAATATATAAAATATAAATTAATATATTTTATACATTAAATAAAAATTCTTAAATTTCAGATCAATTGAAGTCTGAACATTACCCAAACTTTATAGGACTAGATTTCAAATTACCAACTTTAATTTCTCCAGTTCTAACCAAGAGGTAACTTTACAAATTTTATCGATTTGAGCAATTTACCCAAAAAATCTAAGTTGGCCACAACACGAAAAAACGAGTTAACCCATGACACGTTTACCGTCAATAATGCAAAAAGTTGATATGAGACAAAGTCCAGTATAATGTGGCAACCAATAAAAAAAATGCCACTTCTGCACAGTGTAAAATGATGAGTCAAAATAGAGTCACTTGCGAACTCTAGGAACACCATGCCATAGACATATAAGAAAGACGATACTCGGTAATCGCAAATGTAATACAACACTTTGATCATGAGTTTTGCATCAGGGAATGACACAATTAGCTGCCCATTACCTATTTTTAGTACAAAAAAAAAAAAAAAAATTCTCCAACGATTGAATATGTGTATCAAAATACTGATTCTCATTTGGGTCTATGAATCCCAATGCACATGGTGAGTATACTTGATGATAATTGATATTTACTTATTTAGTTAAAATTTAGTGCAAAAATCTTTTTAACTTACAAAAATTAAGTTTAAAAAAATATTTTTTATTATTAGGGCTTATGTTTCTCGTTAAATTATTTCACAACTAAACATCACTATCGATGAATAGCAAAAAAATAAAAATAAAAATAAGAGACTTTCGACTTGAATTTCAAAATAAACATACAATTACCGAATAATAAAATTAAAATATTATCTATTTATAAATGGAACTTCAATAACTACTGGTCTAATAGAAAATTATTAGGCATTACCCAAAAAATTAGTGACCCGTCACATCTTTTTTCAAGTATTGAAATCGTATAAAAGTGATTTCTAGATTGTACAAAATCACATGTGAATCTACTCTATAATGGCAAATCTTGCTATAAGTTTGCTAAATTTAGTGAATTTTGGAGGAAATAAGGATATAATCTAATGCCTCAAAAATTGATTTTCTAGACTTTTCTAGAAGACATGCTGGCTGTAACACCCGATTTTACGGGTTTTTAGATTTTCCCGCGCAATAGCATTTTTGTAAATAATTGAAATAGGTCCGATTTGCGAATCGAGAGTTTTTATGGAATCCTTACAATTATTATGGATTTTAGAAGAATTATGAGAATTTGAGAAATTCAAACCGAAGTGTAACGCATATGTTTCCGTTTTTAACCCTATAGGGGTTTAATTCATAAAAATAGTAAATTAAATCCGTTGGCGAACGGAAAGTTTTATTAGAGCCCTAGAAATAAATTGGAATTATTGGTGAAATAAGAAAAGCCGGAGAAAACTAATCGGAGGACTAAATAATGAGATAGTTGAATATTAAGCTAGAGGGGCGAAATGGTAAATCGTATGTCAAATACATTAAATAGGCAAAAACTTCATTTCTTCTCCAACACTCCAAGAAATCTTTTCCTTCTCCTCCAATGGCGGTTTTCTTCCTTTTCCATCATTCCTCTTCAACGCCGGCGACCGGCCCTCCGATCAACACGTTCCTTCACGTTTCATTCTCCGAACAACATCATAGGTACGAATCTATAGTTTTAGAGCCATAGTTCTCCATTTCTAGGTTGGTCAACGGTTTGAGTTTTGTAGGATTTTAGTAAAAGTAGTTGGGTTTTGTTAGTAATGGTGAGTTAGCGTTGCATTTATGATTATCGAGCCTTATTGGGCGAATGAATGGATGTATTCAGTGTTTTAGTTGAAAAACCAGTTTTGGAAAGCTTGGGAAACTCCATTAATGGAGGCTTAGAGTTTGTGAGCGCAAATTGCTCGATAAAATACTTCAATGAGTTAAACTAGAATTTTAGTAAATTTCTTTAGTTAAGGGCTTCGTTAGTTTGGACGTTTAATGACTCAAACGCGTTTTAACGGCGATTATTGTGAATTTGCCTTAGGTAAACAACGCTCGTGGACGGAGCTAGAAGTGCAACGGACGCGAGGTAAGTTCTCGTGACTCACTCTGACCGATAGGCCTACACCGTACGTCGATGTCGTCTCGAGGAGTTTGGTGACGTGTTTGTTTAAATTGTTTTTGGTTGGGTAGTTTAGGTTTAGTTGTTTTTATAGGTTGATTGTTGTAAAGGTTTTGATGGTATATTGTAGCGTTTTGATGGTATATTGTAGCGTTTTGATGGTATATTGTAGCGTTTTGATGGTATATTGTAGCGTTTTGATGGTATATTGTAGCGTTTTGATGGTATATTGTAGCGTTTTGATGGTATATTGTAGCGTTTTGATGGTATATTGTAGCGTTTTGATGGTATATTGTAGCGTTTTGATGGTATATTGTAGCGTTTTGATGGTATATTGTAGCGTTTTGATGGTATATTGTAGCGTTTTGATGGTATATTGTAGCGTTTTGATGGTATATTGTAGCGTTTTGATGGTATATTGTAGCGTTTTGATGGTATATTGTAGCGTTTTGATGGTATATTGTAGCGTTTTGATGGTATATTGTAGCGTTTTGATGGTATATTGTAGCGTTTTGATGGTATATTGTAGCGTTTTGATGGTATATTGTAGCGTTTTGATGGTATATTGTAGCGTTTTGATGGTATATTGTAGCGTTTTGATGGTATATTGTAGCGTTTTGATGGTATATTGTAGCGTTTTGATGGTATATTGTAGCGTTTTGATGGTATATTGTAGCGTTTTGATGGTATATTGTAGCGTTTTGATGGTATATTGTAGCGTTTTGATGGTATATTGTAGCGTTTTGATGGTATATTGTAGCGTTTTGATGGTATATTGTAGCGTTTTGATGGTATATTGTAGCGTTTTGATGGTATATTGTAGCGTTTTGATGGTATATTGTAGCGTTTTGATGGTATATTGTAGCGTTTTGATGGTATATTGTAGCGTTTTGATGGTATATTGTAGCGTTTTGATGGTATATTGTAGCGTTTTGATGGTATATTGTAGCGTTTTGATGGTATATTGTAGCGTTTTGATGGTATATTGTAGCGTTTTGATGGTATATTGTAGCGTTTTGATGGTATATTGTAGCGTTTTGATGGTATATTGTAGCGTTTTGATGGTATATTGTAGCGTTTTGATGGTATATTGTAGCGTTTTGATGGTATATGTAGCGTTGCATTTATGATTATCGAGCCTTATTGGGCGAATGAATGGATGTATTCAGTGTTTTAGTTGAAAAACAGTTTTGGAAAGCTTGGGAAACTCCATTAATGGAGGCTTAGAGTTTGTGAGCGCAAATTGCTCGATAAAATACTTCAATGAGTTAAACTAGAATTTTAGTAAATTTCTTTAGTTAAGGGCTTCGTTAGTTTGGACGTTTAATGACTCAAACGCGTTTTAACGGCGATTATTGTGAATTTGCCTTAGGTAAACAACGCTCGTGGACGGAGCTAGAAGTGCAACGGACGCGAGGTAAGTTCTCGTGACTCATTGATGGTATATTGTAGCGTTTTGATGGTATGCTCGTTATGTATGTTATATGAATTGTTCATGCATCACAGTTTTCAAATAGGCATAAGAAAATAAATTTTCGCACGATGTTTTAAAGAAAATGACGATGTGGCCGGGAGGGGGGCGATTGATCTATTGTGTGGATCGACTATGGGTCTGTCACAATACCACATCTAATATGAACTCATGTATGTTATGGTCATGCGAGATGGGGCTCAAGCACGACTGTACGTGTTGTAAGTGTGTACCCCCCTCCTCTAGCTAGAAAGGATAGTTCGACCGCTGGATGGGTCCTCTCCAGTTAGGGGGTTGAGATCTTGGTGACACCTACGATGTAAAGATATGAAAATGTTGCATGATTTAAGAATTCATACGCACAGCATGCATAGCATTTATGAGACTTGCTGAGATTTTTATCTCATAGATTGTCTGTATAGTGTAGGTGATCTTGACTTATGTGAGGACGAGATCCCTCCACCCGAGAAGTGATGCAGTTGGCGGAGGATGGCTCGCGGGGGTGTGCTGGCGCAGTCGATGCTTAACCTGACCCGTGGGGATGTACGTATGTGTTTTGAGGGTTATGGATTTAAACGGGCTGATGGGTGAAATTACAGATTGAATTGTATAGAAACCCATATTAGGATGCTTGATATCTGGATAGGTTAAAAATCGATGTTTTAAAGATTTTGGTTAGCTTATGTTATGTACAGATGAATATTGACGTTTTGATGTGGGATTGGATGAATATTGATGAATGTTGGTGTTTTGGTGAAATAGAATGGATTTTGGGTGAGTTTGGATGCTTTGAAAGTTAGTTTGCGACTTTAAGTTGAAATCGATGTTTTGTGTCGGGATTGGATGATTTAAGTTGAATGTTCAGTTTATGGATGGTGGTGGAATTGATATTGAATAGGTAGAGTTGGTTAAGTTTGGAGGTGATTGGAGGTATTGAAGGTGTAAAAAGCTGGAAAATTGCCTAATGAATGGTAGACCTGTGCTTGCAGGGGTAGACACCTTGCCAGGCAAGGTGTCTACCCTTCAGGCAAGGTGTCGAATTAACTTACAAAGGAATGCAGTCCGAGAGTAAAACTGTCTTTGAAGTGTCGACCCCTTAGACCATGTGTCGACCCCTACCACATAAAATGTAAAACTTGTGGATTTTGGTTAGTTCTACCATATAACGGGTCTTCCACACACGATAGTCTACCGTTACCTATGTTTAGGACTCTAGACACGACATTTTGGGTATGTTATAAGTTAGAACCAAAATGTCGATAGATAATGATTAAAACGCCCGAGTCCGTTCTCTAATGAACGAAACAAAAGAAAACGATTGGTCAAAGGAACAAATGAAAAGATTTAAGTGAGAATGGGCGAGGGAAACAATTAAGTTTAAAATTTTAAGTCATTTTTAGAAATAATAATACGGGAAAATAAGGGTACAGTGTTAGGGTCGTTACAGTTATGGTATCAGAGCCCCCGGGTTTTAAAAACGGTTCTGTAGACTGCTCGACTGCACAACCACTACGCGGACATTCTTCATCAACTGTAAGTATGTTTATAGCTTTATTTGATTTCTATTTTTTAGAGGATTTGTTTGTTTTAACATTTATAGGAGTTACATAAATATGGTGCGTCGAGGAAATAACCGAGATAACCGAGATGATACGATAGACCACCTTAAGAAATTTATTGCCCAGCAATCCCGACATCTTGACCAACAAGCCCGACACATAGATAGTCAATCTCGTCAACTGGAGACATTAATAAATCGAGAAAGACCTAGGGCCCAAGGGGTGGTTGCTCCCGATGACCACGGTACGAAGAGGAAGGGCAAGAAAGAAGTAGAACGAAGCCGACCGAAGCGCGCACGAAGAACTTCTCGAGGACCTCTATGTCTTAATTGCCAGAAGGAGCATTATGGAGAATGCAGATTAGGCACAGATAGGTGCTTTAGATATGGAGTGATTGGCCACTACGTCAAGGAGTGCCCGAAATCTTGTAACGATCTGAAAAAGGTTACACCAAGGATAATTGCCCTGAACAAGTACAAGGATAACAGTCAACGCTCAGTTGTTTCAGGTATAGTTTTATTTCGGTAGTTAATGGAATAAAGAATATTAGAGTAGGGATTTAGTGTAGAGTTTAAATTTTGGGAAGAAAATTGTGTGATAGGTTGAAGTAAGTGTAAAAAAATAAATAAATATATAATAGATAGAGAGGAGATGACATAGACTTCGAATATAGGAGGGATAGAGTTGTGCGTTAAAGTTCATGACCTGGCATAACCGTGGGAATTGAGAAATTAGAATTCAATTTCCATGTGATGGGTACAATTTATGGGAAACAAGACTTAAATAAATGAGAACTAGATCCTAATTGATAGACCCTTAAGGTTTAGAATACGATCAAATCGAGGAGAAATTTGAAGTTTAGACGTAAGACTTACTAGAAAATGTTCTAGATTGTCGAGGTAGTGTATTGTTAGTACATTAAAATAGGTAAGAAAAAGTAATCGAAATTTAAATAACCTAGATCCAAGAGAGGTGGGGAGCATCTAGACAAAGGGGACACTCAAAAGTTTAGTTAAAGTAGATTGTTGAAGGGATATGCACTGCGCCGACTTCTTTTGTTAAGGAGTGATGGAACAATGTAATGTTGAAGATGTAGGATCTGAGTGATTGTATAAGGGTATTTACTCGGAGTTGGAAGGTTAATGAATTTTGAAATAAAAGAGGGTCAAAGTTATGCAAAAGATAATGCTCGAGACACAAGATTTAGCCAATCTCTAGGAGATAAGTATCGCCTGAGAAGACTAGTCAATTGAAGACGATTGTTAATTCGTGAAAAGATTTCAACCGACATACTATAAGGAGGAGATCTAATGAAATTAAGCGTGATCAAGGAGTTATAGACACGTCAGGCATTTGGTGCTACTTGACTAGTTTATGAAGCAAAAATATAAGAGTTAAATTGTGCATCTATATTTGATACAATTTAAGTTAAGAGCCACAACTATAAGGTCTACCTCCAGAATGGAGGTAGAAGTGTTAGCTTTCGAGGAGCTAGGAGGGCTAACCTCGATGAGATAATGTTCTAAATCATTGGGAAAAAAAAAAAGGGCAAGGTTTGAAAACTTGAGAAATTCGGATTAAGGACGTAAACTTATCTACAACAAGTTTTCAAACAAGAAGATCATTAGATGAGTCATTGCACGAGAGACGAGAGGAATAATTAGAACCTGACTAGAAGAAAAAAAAGGATATAGACCATCGGGTAACTTGAGAGAAGTCCATGTGTGACATTTGAGATAAGTGAAGGAGATCGTTGGACTGAAGGGTTAAGGCTGGAAGTTTAGACCAGTGTTATACGGCAAACGATTTGTGAAATTGCGATTTAGAGAATACGAAGAACAATGATGTGTAATAAGCCCACTTAGGTAAACTTGGAGTGAGATTAAGTTAGAAAAAGTTCCAAAAGACTGGTATTTATCAGGTCAAGACCGATGGACACGTGGATGATTTAAGGTTAGAATAGATAGTTGAAGTGAATCTATGGCAAGACCTGGAGGATTCAATTGTACTTGGAGTTAACAAGGAATTGAGCTAAACAAATGAGCATAACGTGTATAGTATGAGGAAAAATTAGTTAAGGACATAGCGATAGAATTTGTTGAGGTAGCTTAGAACAAAAATATAATGTTTATAACATCTTAGTTACAAAGGGATCAGAATCCTAAGCAAGTAGTAACTTTATCCCCAGTTGGACTCGTCGAGGCCTCGGGGTGATCTCGATGAGATAGTTTGTGAGATTTAGAGATTTGAATCTTAGTTGAGAATTTTTATTATGACCCGCGAGGTGTTCAAAAAAGTGTACAATTTGGATACTGTCGACGATGAAGTTCTGTGAAAGCATTACTAAGGAAACGTAGACTTGGGTGGTCGAGATAGTGACTAAGGCTAAGGCCAATGAACTTATACACGAGTTTAGTTTCCAACTTTGATATAAATATTCATATAAATGGTTATACCCGATAGGTGGATAAGGTCGTAGTTTAATTGAGATTTAGCGTTGGAGTAAGTAATTTGAGAAGGCTTTGATGGCGTGAAGTGATTAGGAACGTATTTGATAGACCCGGGATTAAGAAAGTTAGAAACAAATGGAACTCAATTAAAGGAATTGAAGTTAAGATTTAGGAGAGTTTGGATTGCAACATGGGTGTTGTTAGGAATCCTTGAACGGTAGCCAACCCAGATGACGTTGGGAAGCTGAAGTTATTTCGTAGATTAAGAATAGAGAAAAATCTTAAGTAGAGACCAATTAATAAGTTAGAAAATTTATTGTTTTGGGTGAACAAATGTAGATCAATGTGTGCTCAGGTAGTTAGGAGTCAAGTACACAGTTAGAGATTGTTGGTTGAGAGCTTAGGAGATTGGTAAGATTTGATGCGTAGGCACGGACGGGTTCAGGCCAAATTGAAAATAAGGAATATGGTAAAGAGGATAATGTGAGTTGGTGTACATACCGACTGCGGACAGAGTCGATGAAACCATGTTTAAGTTTGGGTTACAGCCCAGGGGTTGGAAGAAATTTTTAGGCAATGTTCGATCTAACTGATATTAGAAAACTTGGATGTGATGCTATCTAAAGTGATGGCTGAGAGAAACTTCAATGGGAGAAAAACTTATAGGTCGCTTCATTAGGGAACTAAGGACTTGAGGTAGGCTTAAGTCGGGGAAGCCCGAACATAAGGCCAAGTTAGAAGAATAAGGAAGTTTAACTTATGGATGAGTAAGTGGGAAACTAACATGCTTGTAAATTATTTACGTGCCTATTAATGCAGTTGAGTCGTTCAAGTTTGAGAAGCGAGGATTACTAGCACGTGGTGCATAACCAATGACTTGATTAGTCAAATCAAATGCAGTAGAAGAGGTCAAGAGGTTAAAGATGCGTCATTCGGTTTTAGGGGTTCTAGTTTAGAACCATAGGGATTGACCCTATGTATGGGATAGAATCGAGACCCTTAATTGGGGAGATTTAAAATTTTGGAGAGATGGAGAAAGGAGATTCGAAATGAACGGAGTGATTGTAAATCGTAGTATAAGGTCTCAAAGCGCGGGACAGTAATGCCAAAGACTACGAGCTAAGTCAAATTTTGAGGACAAAATTTTAAATAAAGTGGATGGAATGTAACACCCGGTTTTACGGGTTTTTGAATTTTCCCGCGCAATGACATTTTTGTAAATAATTGAAATAGGTCTGATTTGCGAATCGAAAGTTTTTATGAAATCCTTACAATTATTATGGATTTTAGGAGAATTATGAGAATTTGAGAAATTCAAATCGAAGTGTAATGCACATGTTTTCGTTTTTAACCCCATAGGGGTTTAATTCGTAAAAATAGTAAATTAAATCCGTTGGCGAACGAAAAGTTTTATTAGAGCCCTAGAAATAAATTGGAATTATTGATGAAATAAGAAAAGCCGGAGAAAACGAATCGGAGGACTAAATAATGAGATAGTTGAATATTAAGCTAGAGAGGCGAAATGGTAAATCGCATGTCAAATACATTAAATAGGCAAAAACTTCACTTCTTCTCCAACACTCCAAGAAATCTTTTCCTTCTCCTCCAACGGCGGTTTTCTTCCTCTTCCATCGTTCCTCTTCAACGCCGGCGAACGGCCCTCCGATCAACACGTTCCTTCACGTTTCATTCTCCGAACAACATCATAGGTACGAATCTATAGTTTTAGAGCCATAGTTCTCCATTTCTAGGTTGGTCAACGGTTTGAGTTTTGTAGGATTTTAGTAAAAGTAGTTGGGTTTTGTTAGTAATGGTGAGTTAGCGTTGCATTTATGATTATCGAGCCTTATTGGGCGAATGAATGGATGTATTCAGTGTTTTAGTTGAAAAACCAGTTTTGGAAAGCTTGGGAAACTCCATTAATGGAGGCTTAGAGTTTGTGAGCGCAAATTGCTCGATAAAATACTTCAATGAGTTAAACTAGAATTTTAGTAAATTTCTTTAGTTAAGGGCTTCGTTAGTTTGGACGTTTAATGACTCAAACGCGTTTTAACGGCGATTATTGTGAATTTGCCTTAGGTAAACAACGCTCGTGGACGGAGCTAGAAGTGCAACGGACGCGAGGTAAGTTCTCGTGACTCACTCTGACCGATAGGCCTACACCGTACGTCGATGTCGTCTCGAGGAGTTTGGTGACGTGTTTGTTTAAATTTTTTTGGTTGGGTAGTTTAGGTTTAGTTGTTTTTATAGGTTAATTGTTGTAAAGGTTTTGATGGTATATTGTAGCGTTTTGATGGTATGCTCGTTATGTATGTTATATGAATTGTTCATGCATCACAGTTTTCAAATAGGCATAAGAAAATGAATTTCCACACGATGTTTTAAAGAAAATGGCGATGTGGCCCGGAGGGGGCCGATTGATCTATTGTGTGGATCGACTACAGGTCTATCACAATACCACATCTAATATGAACTCATGTATGTTATGGTCATGCGAGATGGGGCTCAGGCACGGCTGTACGTGTTGTAAGCGTGTACCCCCCTCCTCTAGCTGGAAAGGGTAGTCCGACCGTTGGATGAGTCCTCTCCAGTTAGGGGGTTGAGATCTCAGTGACACCAACGATGTAAAGATATAAAAATGTTGCATGATTTACGAACTCATACGCACAGCATGCATAGCATTTATGAGACTTTCTGAGATTTTTATCTCATAGATTGTCTGTATGGTGTAGGTGATCTTGACTTAGGTGAGGACGAAATCCCTCCACCCGAGGAGTGATGCAGTTAGCGGAGGATGACTCGCGGGGGTGTGCTGGCACAGTCGATGCTTAACCTGACTCGTGGGGATGTACGTATGTGTTTTGAGGGTTATGGATTTAAACGGGCTGATGGGTGAAATTACGGATTGAATTGTATAGAAACCCATATTAGGATGCTTGGTATCTGGATAGGTTAAAAACCGATGTTTTAAAGATTTTGGTTAGCTTATGTTATGTACGGATGAATATTAACGTTTTGATGTGGGATTGGATGAATATTGATGAATGTTGGTGTTTTGGTGAAATAGAATGGATTTTGGGTGAGTTTGGATGCTTTGAAAGTTAGTTTGCGATTTTAAGTTGAAATCGATGTTTTGTATCGGGATTGGATGATTGAAGTTGAATGTTCGGTTTATGGATGGTGGTGGAATTGATATTGAATAGTAGAGTTGGTTAAGTTTGGAGGTGATTGGAGGTGTTGAAGGTGTAAAAAGCTGGAAAATTGCCTAAGGAAGGGTAGACCTTTGCTTGCAGGGGTAGACACCTTGCCAGGTAAGGTGTCGACCCCTCAGGCAAGGTGTCGACCGAACTTACAAAGGAATGCAGTCCGAGAGTAAAACTGTCTAGGAAGTGTCGATTCCTCAGGCAAGGTGTGGACCGAACTTACAAAGGAATGCAGTCCGAGAGTAAAACTTTCTTTGAAGTGTCGACCCCTTAGACCATGTGTCGACCCCTACCACATAAAATGTCAAACTTGGGGATTTTGGTTAGTTCTACCATATAACGAGTCTTCCACACACGATAGTCTACCGTTACCTATGTTTAGGACTCTAGACACGACATTTTGGGTATGTTATAAGTTAGAACCAAAATGTCGATAGATAAGGATTAAAATGCCCGAGTTCGTTCTCTAATGAACGAAACAAAAGAAAACGATTTGTCAAAGGAACAAATGAAAAGATTTAAGTGAGAATGGGCGAGGGAAACAATTAAGTTTAAAATTTTACGTCATTTTTAGAAATAATAATACGGGAAAATAAGGGTACAGTGTTAGGGTCGTTACACTGGCATTATTGTATTATTATATTATATTTATATTGAAATAAATTTTTTTTTACTTTTGTTGTCGAATTTGGTGTGCATTGTTTGATTTTGATTGCTGAGATTTGTTTGGGATACAAAAACAATTGTGAGCGAAGTTTTATAACTGTACATACCACTTGTTCGATGAAATGTCTATGAGAATTTTATGTTTTAAAAATTGATAATTTTCTTTATATTTTATGAGTTAGAACTTCTTGTACACAAATTACTGGTGTGTACTTAATTTTTTTTTTTTTTTTGTGTTTAGTATCTTTATTTATGTAAGTTTGGCTCGTTAAGCTCGGCTCGTTACGCTCGTTGGGCCGGCTCGGCTCGGCTCGTTAGGCTCGTGGCTCGCGAGCCGGCTCAGGTTGAAAATTTTTTTTATCAGCTCGTTAGGCTCGGCTCGTTAGGCTCGACAGGCTCGGCTCGTTTGGCTCGGCATGTTCGGTGAGCCGGGACTTTCTCGGCTTGGCTAGGCTCGGCTCGACTCGCTCGTTTAACATCTCTACTTGTACCCCAGGTACTAGTCCCTGAGGTACTGGGTTCGAGTGGGGAGAAGGCAAAAACCCTCTTCAGGGGGAGGGAAGATCGTGAGTACATGTGTACCGCCCTACGGGGACCCACATGGCAACAGCCCATCAGTGGGAACTGCACGACTTGGGCCCGCGGGAACGGGGTCCAGGCTGTTACAAGCTAGCTCAATGGTACTCCTCACTTGTACCCCAGGTACTTGTCCCTCAGGTCTTGGGTTCGAGTAGGGAGGAAGGCAAAAACCCTCTTCAGGGGGATGGAAGATCGTGAGTACACGTGTACTGCCCTACGGGGACCCACGTTGTAGCAGCCCATCGGTGGGAACTGCACGACTTGGGCCTGCGGGAACAGGGTCCAGGCCGTTACAAAAAAGGCGCCTTTTTTGTAGCGACCCAACCCGTTCTGTGGGCCAGGTCGTGCAGTGCCCGCTCTGTGGGCCAGCTCCCACGTGGGGTCTCGAAGGCGGTACCATGTGTACTCACGATCTTCTCCCCCCCTGAAGGGAGTTTTTGTCTTCCCCCTCACTCGAGCCCCTGACCTCCAGGACATAGTCCAAGGGCTACAAGTGAAGAGTACCACTGAGCTGGCTCACAGAGCAAGCACTGCACAGCCTGGCCCACAGAGCGGGTTGGATCGTTACACCCAAAGTGGGAAGGAGTCGGACGTCAAAGGAGTGCTCTCATTGATGCACCCCTCTCACATGCATAAATCATTATGAATTAATGGAACATACTTCTTTAACTTGGTATCCTAAATCATGATGCTTCTGTGAAAAAAATCATTTTTTTATTATTTAATAAAAGGATTGACAAAGTAAAACATATAAAATGTGTATATATAAAAAAAATTACATTTATTGTCTGAAGAAAATCAACATACATTTTATACATTGAAATATTTTACATGAAAATCAGAATATTAACACGGAAGCTACTATAAAAGTAGGTCACGACATCTGACCTTTCAAAAGGATTTATTTAAATGAAACCTAACATCCCATGAAACCATCTACCTTGATGGTCCACTTATGCCTCTTTGCAAACTTTATATTGCCTTATGTTTTTCTTTTCTCCCTGATGAACATTCTCTATATCTAAAAAATATAGATTATCCACATAATGATTTTTTTTGTAGCCCAGTAACTAAATCTAACATATAGAATAACTAATCAAAACTCTATGAGCACCATATAGGATTAATCTTTATCTTCCACTACAATGATTCTTTGAAAATTATATAAATTATGTTTTATTGAAAGCCATGCAAATACTATAAAAGTATGTATGCTCGAAATCAATCTTTTGAAATCACTTAACTATTGTTTGAACTCATTTTTATCAAACAAATCCAATGCAATTAGAATGAACTTTGCATGATTAAAACCGTATTTTCAAGAAAACTCCAATTCATCTTTTAACAACCAAAAGTTTATGTTAAAAATGCAATACACTCTAATCTCAACATGTATAATCATCACACAATCTTACACGTTCTCGGGCTTTCTCCAGCATGGCTGTAAAGCCCTATGCATTGCTTTCTCTCAAGGTTTAGGGATTTTCAACTCAAGGAGGACATTAAGTTAATCTCCTTCTCATTTCCATAGTCATACACATTGCACACGAAGAGGCAATTCCAACCATTAGGTTCATTTATGATGTGATTTGATCCTGCAAAAGCCAAGTTAACACAGAAATAAACACAAAGCTCGATACTCTCAGCTCAATTCGAAGAGTACCCCAAAATAGTAGGCACCACTTTATCAAATTAGGTCCAAATGCTATGAAAATTTAGGAGAAACTTACCTGGTGAGTGGTGAGTAAGCCCTTAAGATTTTAGGAAGAAAATCGTCGAGGTGAATGAAATATGCAAGGAACACCTGCAATTGGTTTGATAGGCAACTTATGGCACCTTCGGATAATGAGACCTTCAATGAGGAATGAATGCTCCAACACACTAGGCTTCATTTTCCAACCTTCTTCTAATTTCCAACATTTGAAAGATTGAAGAGAAAAGATGTCTCTAAGAGCCACCAAGTAACCATGAACTTGGAGGAAAATGGTGGCAAACTCCACTCGGATATCACATACCAAGGAAAAACACTTTAAAGGTCAAAGAGCACTTCGAACATGAAGGCAAAACTTCAACTTTCTATTGATTAAAAAGTGTTTTTACAATGCAGGAAAATGAGCTTAAATATCTCCTAAGGAAGGCTAGGGTAGCCACAAAGGAAAGAGTCGTTGGGCTCGGGTCTCAGCAACGCGCGCGCGCGCCTCTTTTTTCAGCATTCGACGTGCATGTCCTTGCATGGACAACTTGGCGTCCCTCCATTAGTCCTTAGTCCTTGCTGGAACGTGGTTGAGCTAGAGTGGATTCAAAATGCTGGAGGAAAAGTCTAGAATGATTCCTTTGACCATTGCCTGGCCACGTGGCTTGTCCTTGCGCGTGCTAATCAATGGCCCACAGCACTTGCCAGGTCAGCCATTTGTACGGCCAAGTCACCCATCTGTGCGCGCTCTCGACCTCGCCTCCTTCTGTGCGCACCAGCTGACCCTTTGCGTCATTTCTGGGCCAAGTGCGTGAGACCACCATGTGTGTGCCAAACCTCGGCCCATTTTAAACTACTATGCATGCATGCTAAACAAAAATAAAAGGCCAATGTTTCGAACTAACAAAAAAAATACACAAAACATTTTATTACAAGGATTTGCCTTCGGGAAGACAAATTCCCTTTTCAATGCAATATGATCCTGGAAGTGATTCCCAAGAGAGAACATGTGTAGGTTTGACCATGTCTTGATAATTTGGCTCCCACTCTAAACTATTAAAAAGGTCTTCACCCGTAAAACTAGCAAACTTGTTATAATAAAGACTAATTAGTGATCGTACCTTTGTTTGAGAACAAGTAATAGGCCTCCGAGACATATCATCTTCCCCGGGGAAGTGAGGATTTGACCCCAAATCTAGGGCTTTATCCTTTTCAAAATCGTCTTCCTTTCCAACATATGGTGAGAGATCATGCACGTCAAAGGTGGCTGACACTCCATAGTCCCCTGGTAATTCCAATTTATAAGCATTGTTGTTAGCATGCTCTAAAATTTTAAAGGGTCCATCGGCTCGTGGAAGGAGTTTAGATTGTATTTGCTTGGGAAAACATTCTTCCTCAGGTGGAGCCATTAAATCACGCTCTTAGTTAGCCTGTTTTGCGTAGGTCTCATTCTTCTTCTGTATGGCTCTCCGAGCCGCCTCATGTATTTGTTTGACTTGTTCAGCTTTGTTGTCCCCTGTTGGGTTTGCAAGATTCGTCAAACTAAGTGGCACAAGGTCTAATGGTGTAAGAGGGTTGAAGTCATATACTACCTCAAAAGGTGTCTGCTGAGTAGAAGTGTGGACACTTCGGTTGTAAGAAAACTCTAAATATGGGAGTTGCACATCCCAATCTGTTAACTTTTTTCCCACGACGCTCCTTAGAAGGGTTCCTAGAGTCATGTTGACTTCTTCAATGTGATTGCCAGTTTGAGGGTGAAACATGTACTGAATAGAAGCTTTGTCCAAATCTTCTTCCATAAGATCTTCTAGAATGTGCTTAGGAATTTATTGTTTTTATCAGACACTATAGACTGTGGTACTCCATAGAGTCTGACTACTTCCTTAAAGAAAAGTTCAGTAGTAATGGTGGCATCATCAGTTTTGGCACAGGCAATGAAATGTTCCATCTTGGAGAAACGATCCACGACTACCATAATGGAATCCCTAGTTTTGGTTGTACGAGGGAGTCCTTAAATGAAGTCCATGTTAATCTCTACCCATAGATGTGTAGGTAAGGGAAAGAGTATGTATAATCCTTGAGGTAGGACTCTACATTTTGCTTTCTGCATAAATGCTTTACTCTTCCGATGACGTCAGCCGGAAGACAAATGCTTTACTCTTCCGATGACGTCAGCCGGAAGACAAATGCTTTACTCTTCCGATGACGTCAGCCGGAAGACAAATGCTTTACTCTTCCGATGACGTCAGCCGGAAGACAAATGCTTTACTCTTCCGATGACGTCAGCCGGAAGACAAATGCTTTACTCTTCCGATGACGTCAGCCGGAAGACAAATGCTTTACTCTTCCGATGACGTCAGCCGGAAGACAAATGCTTTACTCTTCCGATGACGTCAGCCGGAAGACAAATGCTTTACTCTTCCGATGACGTCAGCCGGAAGACAAATGCTTTACTCTTCCGATGACGTCAGCCGGAAGACAAATGCTTTACTCTTCCGATGACGTCAGCCGGAAGACAAATGCTTTACTCTTCCGATGACGTCAGCCGGAAGACAAATGCTTTACTCTTCCGATGACGTCAGCCGGAAGACAAATGCTTTACTCTTCCGATGACGTCAGCCGGAAGACAAATGCTTTACTCTTCCGATGACGTCAGCCGGAAGACAAATGCTTTACTCTTCCGATGACGTCAGCCGGAAGACAAATGCTTTACTCTTCCGATGACGTCAGCCGGAAGACAAATGCTTTACTCTTCCGATGACGTCAGCCGGAAGACAAATGCTTTACTCTTCCGATGACGTCAGCCGGAAGACAAATGCTTTACTCTTCCGATGACGTCAGCCGGAAGACAAATGCTTTACTCTTCCGATGACGTCAGCCGGAAGACAAATGCTTTACTCTTCCGATGACGTCAGCCGGAAGACAAATGCTTTACTCTTCCGATGACGTCAGCCGGAAGACAAATGCTTTACTCTTCCGATGACGTCAGCCGGAAGACAAATGCTTTACTCTTCCGATGACGTCAGCCGGAAGACAAATGCTTTACTCTTCCGATGACGTCAGCCGGAAGACAAATGCTTTACTCTTCCGATGACGTCAGCCGGAAGACAAATGCTTTACTCTTCCGATGACGTCAGCCGGAAGACAAATGCTTTACTCTTCCGATGACGTCAGCCGGAAGACAAATGCTTTACTCTTCCGATGACGTCAGCCGGAAGACAAATGCTTTACTCTTCCGATGACGTCAGCCGGAAGACAAATGCTTTACTCTTCCGATGACGTCAGCCGGAAGACAAATGCTTTACTCTTCCGATGACGTCAGCCGGAAGACAAATGCTTTACTCTTCCGATGACGTCAGCCGGAAGACAAATGCTTTACTCTTCCGATGACGTCAGCCGGAAGACAAATGCTTTACTCTTCCGATGACGTCAGCCGGAAGACAAATGCTTTACTCTTCCGATGACGTCAGCCGGAAGACAAATGCTTTACTCTTCCGATGACGTCAGCCGGAAGACAAATGCTTTACTCTTCCGATGACGTCAGCCGGAAGACAAATGCTTTACTCTTCCGATGACGTCAGCCGGAAGACAAATGCTTTACTCTTCCGATGACGTCAGCCGGAAGACAAATGCTTTACTCTTCCGATGACGTCAGCCGGAAGACAAATGCTTTACTCTTCCGATGACGTCAGCCGGAAGACAAATGCTTTACTCTTCCGATGACGTCAGCCGGAAGACAAATGCTTTACTCTTCCGATGACGTCAGCCGGAAGACAAATGCTTTACTCTTCCGATGACGTCAGCCGGAAGACAAATGCTTTACTCTTCCGATGACGTCAGCCGGAAGACAAATGCTTTACTCTTCCGATGACGTCAGCCGGAAGACAAATGCTTTACTCTTCCGATGACGTCAGCCGGAAGACAAATGCTTTACTCTTCCGATGACGTCAGCCGGAAGACAAATGCTTTACTCTTCCGATGACGTCAGCCGGAAGACAAATGCTTTACTCTTCCGATGACGTCAGCCGGAAGACAAATGCTTTACTCTTCCGATGACGTCAGCCGGAAGACAAATGCTTTACTCTTCCGATGACGTCAGCCGGAAGACAAATGCTTTACTCTTCCGATGACGTCAGCCGGAAGACAAATGCTTTACTCTTCCGATGACGTCAGCCGGAAGACAAATGCTTTACTCTTCCGATGACGTCAGCCGGAAGACAAATGCTTTACTCTTCCGATGACGTCAGCCGGAAGACAAATGCTTTACTCTTCCGATGACGTCAGCCGGAAGACAAATGCTTTACTCTTCCGATGACGTCAGCGGAAGACAAATGCTTTACTCTTCCGATGACGTCAGCCGGAAGACAAATGCTTTACTCTTCCGATGACGTCAGCCGGAAGACAAATGCTTTACTCTTCCGATGACGTCAGCGGAAGACAAATGCTTTACTCTTCCGATGACGTCAGCCGGAAGACAAATGCTTTACTCTTCCGATGACGTCAGCGGAAGACAAATGCTTTACTCTTCCGATGACGTCAGCGGAAGACAAATGCTTTACTCTTCCGATGACGTCAGCGGAAGACAAATGCTTTACTCTTCCGATGACGTCAAGACAAATGCTTTACTCTCCGATGACGTCAGCCGAAGACATACTCACCCGACTTCCATTACCCTTCTTCTGCCGATGACGTCAGCCGGAAGACAATGCTTTACTCTTCCGATGACGTCAGCCGGAAGACATACTCACCCGACTTCCATTACACTTCTTCTGCCGATGACGTCAGCCGGAAGACAAATGCAATGCTTTACTCTTCCGATGACGTCAGCCGGAAGACAAACATGAGACATCTACCGGTAGACTTCCCTCTTCCGATAGACATCAACACAATTCCTTTCAACAGAACGCAATAAACCTCTACACATATCCACTGATACAAAATTATTCAATTCCCACCAATGGACTAAACAACCTGTCTATAACCCGAGAAAGATTCGACTATCTAACAGACTTAAAACATTTTACCAAAAATCCATTCATAACACTCCAAGTCATTGTATTGATCAAAATCAGTAAGAACATGAAAATCAGAAATTCTCGAAAACGAAGTCAAGCAGCTGTAATCTCCTTTACTAAAAACTCCATATACTCAATTTAAATCATTATCCACTAAACCTCTACATCTGTAAACAACATGCTAAACCGCCCCATCAGTTACCATGTCGAGGCCTGAATGCACTCCTCCAACGTCCACTATTCCTCAACATGATCAGGAGACACACCTGCTAACACTTCTTCACCTACATCACAAAACTCATCTATTAGCCTAATGCTAAGTAAGTAAAGCAGTATATGAATGAAATAAAATGCTGAGCTTAAACTCCTAAATATGCAGTTTCTATTTTCTCCTCTCAGTGGCATACATATTCGTTCATATCATGATCAGATCCCATGGTTCCCTTGGGAGTGGGATCAATTCTCCCAATGTCTACATCCTCATACTCAATTAAGGGGCGGATGAATTCCCTTAACAGCTGATCTGATCCCATGGTTCCCTTGGGAGTGGGATCAATTCTCCCAATGTCTAAATCCCTTCATAAGTTAAGGGGTGGATTAGTTCCCTTAATAGTTTGTCTGTCGCATACAGTTCATACCTTACCATTCCTTACATGAAATTCATTTTCGTAACTTTTAACAAAAACATGATGCATGGACAATAGAAATATTCAAGCATACATAAACCTACTGTTTTGTGATGTAGGCCCGAAGGCACAAGCAATACTTTACTTACCTGGATTCCTTGCAAATGCTCGGTTAAGAGCTACTTCGGGGGTTTGTTCACCTATATTCATAAACAGAACGTTAAACCTCAATCTAAGCTATTCAGAAATCTAAGGAGTGGGTTGGGCATTTCTATTTATCTAACATTCCCGATTCTGCTCTAATCCTCAAGCAGAATCTCTCACTCGTAACATTAACAAAATGCATACGTTGGGATCCTTAAGCTACCTAGGTACTAAAATCAGCAATTAATCGAATCAAAACTCACCTGGGTTGGAGGAATCGGTGAGGAAATCGCCTAGAGAGCTCTGCTGGGTTGAGCTGAAAACCGAGAGTGAAATGAGTATGACGGCTATACCTCATTTACTCTTTCCTTAAATACGTTATCCATTTGCAAAATTGACAATTACCCTTATGCCCTCACTTAGTTACTCATTAACCTAATTGATTTTACCCCTAATTTCATTCTATAAAATTCACACTTAGAAGATTAATAGATTATTTTAATTCTAATAAACCGGGTGTTACAGTGAGCCTCCTTGACTAGACACTTCCTCAAGCTACCATTAGGGACACACAACTTTCTTCCTTTTAATAAATACCCATACTTAATATGGTAATCTCCCACATAGGACCGGGCTAGGCGCGACTCGCTACAGTAGCAAGCGGCGAGCAGTCCGTCCGTTAAACAACTCTGCTCTTTTGGAAGGTAGGTGTTATAGGTTGATGTGATCCAAATTTTAGTTGAGTCGGGTCAGGCACGTATTTCAATATTAGAGTTTTGTGATTTTCCTATTTATTGATGGTTTAGTCGTAAAACTCGGTTACATTATTGTACCTTGATTTTAATATAGTGAATTTCTTCTATGCTCGTAGTTTTTTATTGTAAAGGTTTTCCACATAAATCTTGGTACTCTATTTTTTACACTTTTCTTTATTTGATTAACGTTCGATTTCAACACTAAGATTGTTTCTTCTGATCTTTTTGTCACAACCCTAGTCGTGACAAAGTGTTTGATATACGTTGGCACAATCATCCAAATCGTTGATCATATAAAAGATGAGTCCATTTATCATGTAGGTGACAAATAAGAGGAGACTTCAATATAAATATTGGGAGAAACAATCATACCTTCAAAGAAAGTAGATCGTGTGACTCAAAATATTCGAGTAGAATAAGTCATTTGATGCGGACAACTCGAAGAGTTTGGGTTGAGTAGTCGGAGTCTTTGTGAGTATCGTTCCTCCCGACGTTTCTATCATAGTTCTCTTCTGCATAGTGACAATGTGTTTGACCTGTGCTTGCAACATCATCCGTATTTGTCATATTAATTATGATATTTTTTATTATTGGCCTCCTTTAAATAAAGGATTTCAAATTCCTCGACATGATGTCAGTTGAGGATGTTATAAAGCGTCTTTCAACGGATTTCAAAAAGCTGAAAGGGCTCAAGTAAAAATGGGAAGAACTCGAGAGGGTCTAGAATGCCAGAAGAGATGATATTTGTTAGAGGATGTCTTGTACAATGTAGCTACTTAGTTACTCTAGTTTAAGTTCAGTTACTTTTCTCTTTTTCCAATGCTCATCATCATGAGCCCCACAAGATGTATATGTAAACCTGAGGGCTCATTTGAAGAAATATAGAAAAGGATTCAAAAAACTTCTCTCTGATGCCGCCATTGTTCTCTGTCTCCGTCTCCTTCATCTTTTTCATTTTTTTCCTCTTCATCTCCAGTAAGAAAAATCAACTTGGTATCAGAGTCATAGCATGGCATCCCCTAGCTCAACCGTACCCTCCTCTCCCTCAACCCCTTTCTCTCCTTCTCTGCCTCCCTTTCCCACTGTAAACTAAGTGTTCATGATTCAACTCGACAATACGAATTACCTCTACTGGAAAGCTCAGTTGCTCAATGTCATCATCGCTAATGGAATAGAAAAGATTCTAAATGGCAGCTATCCCTCACCTCCCCCATTTCTGGACAACCTTACCTCTCAGGAAAATCCAGAATACAACCTCTAGAAACGCTACAATCACCTTCTAATGAGCTGGATTTTCTCCTCGTTGTCCGAAGAACTGCTACCACTAATCGTTTTCTTCACTACCGCTAGTGAAATGTGGGCCGCACTTTCTCTCAGGTTTTCTTCCTCCTCTTTAGCACGTATTTCCGACCTGCGTAGTCAACTTCATTCAAAAGCTCACCTCTTTCTGTAATACCCTGACCACAGTTGGATAGCTGGTATCCTATGATGATCAAGTCCTATATTTTTTTGGGGGACTCGGCAGTGACTACAATCCCTTTGTCATTGCCATTACATCTTGCTCCGATCATCCATCCCTTGAGGATATCTACAGTCTTCTTTATAGCTATGACGTCCGCCTTGAGAAGCAAAACTTCCTCGGCTCCCTTCACTTCCCAAACAACTCCAAGCTCAGGTAGCTGTCTATCGTCCCTCTCAGCCGGGATGAGTTCCTCGGCCTCCACTAGCTCCATGCCCTACCTTCCAGAACCATCCACCTTCTTCTGGTATTGGGTTTCATCCCCCGGGTCAACCTGTTGGGCGCCATACCCGATCCAACCACAAGCCAAGGTGCCAAATTTGTAACAGGCTAGGCCACTTTGCTCCAGCCTGTTACCATCGCCTAAACCCTAACTACCGAGCCAACCCACTCAATTCAACCCACCCTCACAACCCGCCTTCTCAAGTTTTTTATACCCACACTCAACCCTACCAGTTTTAAAACCAGCCAACTCCCACCTAGCCTCACCAGTTTCCTGCCCAGATGTACTCTGCTTCGCCCTCTCCCTCCTTCAGCTCTCCAGACTTTCCAGCCAGCTACTGTTCCTCTGCCAACTTCTCCTTTCCCCGCATCTCTTCTGCAGAAATTCTTCCGACGCCGGCTTCTGTCGATCCTTGGGTCCTCGATTCAGGGGCTACACATCATTTTACTCCTTACTTGGACTTTCTTTATCAACCGTAACCCTACTTCGGCAACAACCACGTCGTCCAAGTCGATGGTAAGCCATCTACCATTGTTCAAACTAGTTCTGTGCTTACCCCTACCTCTGGTCATTCTCTCCATTTACACACTGTCTATCACACGGCTTTGTTCTCTCATAATCTGTTAAGCGTTAGTCAATTATTGTAACGCCCCGAGTTTTCTGAACCCGATTCGCTACGCAAAATGCTGAACCGAACTATGACATTTTGAGAAAATTTTAAAATTTCATTCAACGATCAAAATTTGACCCTTTAAACGTTAAAACTTGCAGCGGAAAACCATTTGTATAGAACAACATTTATTAAATGATTAAAATATTAGAGATAGTTGGTTGAAAGAAGACAAAGGGAAAGCAGAACACATCTACCGCTAAATAGTTCCAGCGGTAGAAATAGAGACAGAATAGTCTCGTGGTAAACAAAAACACTCAACATCCACCGATAGACAAAAACACTCAACATCCACCGATAGACAACATCTACCGATAGACAAAAACACTCAACATCCACCGATAGACAACATCTACCGATAGACAAAAACACTCAACATCCACCGATAGACAACATCAACCGATAGACAACATCTACCGATAGACAAAAACACTCAACATCCACCGATAGACAACATCTACCGATAGACAAAAACACTCAACATCCACCGATAGACAACATCTACCGATAGACAAAAACACTCAACATCCACCGATAGACAAAAACACTCAACATCCACCGATAGACAAAAACACTCAACATCCACCGATAGACAACATCTACCGATAGACAAAAACACTCAACATCCACCGATAGACAAAAACACTCAACATCCACCGATAGACAAAAACACTCAACATCCACCGATAGACAACATCTACCGATAGACAAAAACACTCAACATCCACCGATAGACAACATCTACCGATAGACAAAAACACTCAACATCCACCGATAGACAACATCTACCGATAGACAAAAACACTCAACATCCACCGATAGACAACATCTACCGATAGACAAAAACACTCAACATCCACCGATAGACAACATCTACCGATAGACAAAAACACTCAACATCCACCGATAGACAAAAACACTCAACATCCACCGATAGACAAAAACACTCAACATCCACCGATAGACAACATCTACCGATAGACAAAAACACTCAACATCCACCGATAGACAACATCTACCGATAGATAAAAACACTCAACATCCACCGATAGACAACATCTACCGATAGACAAAAACACTCAACATCCACCGATAGACAACATCTACCGATAGACAAAAACACTCAACATCCACCGATAGACAAAAACACTCAACATCCACCGATAGACAACATCTACCGATAGACAAAAACACTCAACATCCACCGATAGACAACATCTACCGATAGACAAAAACACTCAACATCCACCGATAGACAACATCTACCGATAGACAAAAACACTCAACATCCACGATAGACAAAAACACTCAACATCCACCGATAGACAACATCTACCGATAGACAAAAACACTCAACATCCACCGATAGACAACATCTACCGATAGACAAAAACACTCAACATCCACCGATAGACAAAAACACTCAACATCCACCGATAGACAACATCTACCGATAGACAAAAACACTCAACATCCACCGATAGACAACATCTACCGATAGACAAAAACACTCAACATCCACCGATAGACAACATCTACCGATAGACAAAAACACTCAACATCCACGATAGACAAAAACACTCAACATCCACCGATAGACAACATCTACCGATAGATAAAAACACTCAACATCCACCGATAGACAAAAACACTCAACATCCACTGATAGACAACATCTACCGATAGATAAAAACACTCAACATCCACCGATAGACAACATCTACCGATAGACAAAAACACTCAACATCCACCGATAGACAACATCTACCGATAGACAAAAACACTCAACATCCACCGATAGACAACATCTACCGATAGACAAAAACACTCAACATCCACCGATAGACAAAAACACTCAACATCCACCGATAGACAAAAACACTCAACATCCACGATAGACAAAAACACTCAACATCCACCGATAGACAACATCTACCGATAGACAAAAACACTCAACATCCACTGATAGACAACATCTACCGATAGACAAAAACACTCAACATCCACCGATAGACAAAAACACTCAACATCCACCGATAGACAACATCTACCGATAGACAAAAACACTCAACATCCACCGATAGACAACATCTACCGATAGACAAAAACACTCAACATCCACCGATAGACAAAAACACTCAACATCCACCGATAGACAACATCTACCGATAGACAAAAACACTCAACATCCACCGATAGACAACATCAACCGATAGACAACATCTACCGATAGATAAAAACACTCAACACAAAACACTCACATCCACCGATAGAAAACATCTACCGATAGACAAAAACACTCAACATCCACCGATAGACAACATCTACCGATAGATAAAAACACTCAACATCCATCGATAGACAACATCTATCGATAGACAAAAACACTCAACATCCACCGATAGACAACATCTACCGATAGATAAAAACATTCTAAACAAAGAACAACTCCGACTGCCAGAAGAACTTGTAATTTACTGAAATCATTCAAAACAACATGACCTTATGAAACTTTTGAAATCCAGTAAGAATCACAATTAAAACCAACGACGTATCATTATCCGAGAAATCTCAAAATTGTATTCAGAAATACTAAAAACTATCACAATCATTAAAATTCACAGCTTGGTTAAACTGAACGATTGTTCACTAAACTTTCCAAGAAAATCCAAAATAGCAAACTATAACTAAACCAAATCATGTTTCATAATCAGGAAAAACCTCAAAACATTATAAACCTTAAACTACTGCTGTCATCAAAATCCTCAGCACACTTCAACAAATCGCTTGACCATTAAGACTTCACATACTGACAATAGTTAAACTGCCTCATCAGAGCACCAAACTGTGTCATAGATGTGCTCCATCAATTTCACCTATTCTTCAATACACTCAGAGAATTCACCTGTTGTAACCTCAGCACCTACATCACAAAACTCATCTATTAGACTAATGCTAAGCAAGTAGAGCAAAATGAAATGCAATACTGAATTAAAGTCCTATTCATGCGATTTCTACTTTCTCATCTCAGTTGTATTCGTATTCATTGTCTGTTGATCCCTCGTTCGATGGTAAGTGGATCAATTTTTCCAAAGTATAAATATCCTCTAATAAATTAAGGGGCGGATTAGTTCCCTTAACAGCATGATCTGATCCCTCGTCCGATGGGAAGTGGATCAGTTTTCCTAAAGTATAAATATCCTCTAATAAATTAAGGGGTGGATTAGTTCCCTTAACAGCATGATCTGATCCCTCGTCCGATGGGAAGTGGATCAGTTTTCCCAAAGTATAAATCCTCTACTAGATTAAGAGGCGGATTAGTTCCCTTAACAGCTGATCTGATAAAATCTGTCCATGTCTCACCATGCCTTTACATGTAAATTCATTTTCGTTCTCATTCAATAAAACATGATGCATGACATACTGAAAAATATTCATAAACACACATAAACCCTACTGTTTTGTGATGTAGGCCCGAAGGCACACACATACTCTACTTACCTGGTCTCCTGGACAATGCTCAGTTGTAAGCTACCTCAGAAGTTTGCTCACCTAAAGCCATAAAAAGAACATTAATTAAATCTTCATTAAACTTAATCCTAAATCAACCAGAAATCTAAAGAACTAGTTTGGAACTCTGATAATCATGGATTCCCAATTTTTCACCAAAACCCGAACCTATTCTCATTCACGGCATTCCCAAATCACACACATTGTACACCCTCTGTTATCTCGCCACTAAAACACAAGGTAAACGAAGGAAACTCACCTAGGCTGGAGAAATTGCTTGGAGAAATCGAAGGGGGAAATCTCCCGGAGCACTCTACTGAGCTGAGAGCTTAAAAAAGGAAATGAGAAAACAGTGGCGGGTAAACCTCATTAAACTCTCCCTTAAATACGTTATCCATTAAATGTCTCTATTTACCTTTATGCCTTTACTTAGTCACTCATTAATCTAATCAATAATTCTCCCAATTTCATCCATAAAATGTACACTATTAGATGACAAGGTAAATTGGTTCAATGGAGCTGGGTGTTACAATTATGCCGAGAAAATTCGGTCTTTGTTGAATTTCACACTCACTCTTTTTTTGTCAAGGATCGGACCTCTCATCAAATCCTCCTTCAAGGATACCTCACTGACGATCTGTATCAGTTTCACTCTCTGTCTCCACCTCGCTTTCTGTCCGCCACCCTACCGAGCTCATCTCTCTGTTCCTCTCACATTTGGCATTCCCTCTTGGGTCATCCGTCTCAATTTACTTTAAAGCAAGTGTTAGGATTTTGTAATGTCCCTTTCATAAAAAGTGAAATGCCAAACTTTTGTACTAGTTGTCAAATGAGTAAAATGAGTAAAATTCATCGTCTCCCTTTCCCAATTTCTAATTCCCATGCAAGCTTACCTTTTGACATTGTCCATACGGATGTTTGAGGTCCATCTTCTATACATTTAGTCACGGGTGCTCGTTATTTTCTCTTATTTGTGGATGATTGTACTCGTTTCACTTGGTTTTTCCCTCTAAAACTAAAAAGTGACGTTTACACGACAGTCGTACAATTTCACAAGTTCGTCCATACTCAATTTGGTCTACCCAATCAAGGTAGTTCAATCTGACTGGGGTGGCGAGTTTCAATCCCTCTCCCCTCTCTTTCAATCTCTTGGCATCCATCACCGTATCTCCTGCCCCTACACTCCGAATCAAAATGATCGAATCGAACGCAAAAATTGTCATGTCGTAGAAATAGGTCTCGCTCTCCTTTTCCACTCGTTAGTCCCTCATCGGTTTTGGCCCTACACTTTTGCCACTGCCACCTTCCTCATCAACTTGTTACCGACTCCTCTACTTCAACACAAATCTCCTTTCGAATGCTTGTTTCATTCTTGTCCCGATTACTCTTCTCTTCAGGTCTTTGGTTGCTTATGTTTTCTTTTTCTTCGTCCATTCAACCAACATAAATTACAACTCTGTTCTTTTCCATGTGTCTTTTTAGGTCTCAGTTCTCATCACAAAGGCTATCTCTGTCTCGATCCTCAGTCAAATAAAATTTTTATCTCTCGGCATATCAACTTTGATGAATCTAACTTTCCCTTCTCTTCCCTGTCCACATCTGTCCCTCTGAAATCTCCTCTTTCCATTCCAATTACCTCCCTTCCCTTACCACCCCTACCCAATCTTCCCATGAATCTTGCACACCCACCTAATCTCATTTCCCTACCTTCCCCCACTCCAGCACCTGCTTCACCTATTACCTCATCCTCTCTTACCTCACTTGACCATGTACCCCACTCCATCTCTCTCGTCCTTCCTCCTTCACTACCTACTCCTCTTATCACTAATCTTCATCCTATGTGAACCCGTGCAAAAGACGGTATTGTTAAACCCAAAGCCTTCTCCGCCGAATATCCTGTCAAACTCAAAACCTTTCTTCAAGCCTCCAAACACTCTCATTGGTTAGCTGCTATGCGAGAAGAAATCTCAGCTCTCCATGCCACTAATACCTGGACGTTGACCATCCCTCCAACCGGCGCCAAAATAATTGGCTGTAAGTGGGTATTCAAAACTAAACTGAATCCTGATGGCTCCGTCAATCGGTATAAGGCCCGCTTAGTGGCAAAGGGGTATGATCAGACGAAGGGCCTTGACTACAAAGAAACTTTCAGTCTAGTTGTCAAACTAGCATCTGTTCACACTACTCTCTCCGTGGCCATCTCCTTTGGTTGGATCATTCGACAACTCGATGTAAGTAATGTCTTTCTCCATGGCGATCTGACTGAGACTATTTTTATGCAGTAGCCTCCAGGTTTTGTCAGTCTTTCTCATCCCTTTGTCGTATGTCGTCTCCGTAAAGCCTTGTATGGCCTCAGGCAATCTCCTCGTGCCTAGTACACAAAATTATACACTGCTTTACTTGATTTGGCCTTCTCGGTATCCAAGTCAGATACATCACTTTTTATTCATCGTCAGTCCTCCCCCGTCATTATTATGCTAGTATATGTTGACGACATTATTCTGACTGGTAATTCAGCACCTCTGCTTGATCAACTTCTCAGTAATTTACGGTCTCAATGTAAAATTCGTGACCTTGGTCCTCTCTCTTATTTTCTTGGGATTTCAATAACTCACAACTCTGGTGGTATGCAATTCTCCCAGTCAAGGTACAATTCTGAGATACTTCACAAGGCTAACATGGGTGCTTGTAAACCTGTTCCCACCCCTATGGTTGCCGGTAGAGATGTTAAACGAGCGAGTCGAGCCTAGCCGAGCCAAGAAAGACCTGGCTCACCGAGCCTGCCGAGCCTAACGAGCCGAGCCTAATGAGTCGATCCTAAAAAATTTTCAACCCGAGCTGGCTTACAAGCAACGAGCGTAACGAGCTGAGCCGAGCAGGCCCAACGAACGTAACGAGCCGAGCTTACATAAATAAAATTAATTTATATAAATATATTATATATTTCATTAATCTTTATTTATTAAAATTATAATAAATATTTATTATATTAATGATAAAATATAATATATACTTAGTCATGTAAAATAGAAATATTTAATTAATACAAAAAAGACATTTAATTATAAAAAATAGAAGAAAACAAATATATAAAAAAATATAACATTCATTATGAATTTGACATTTGTCTCACTACAAATTAGACACATCCCAACTAGGTTAGCACCCATCTAATTGTCAATCATGTGCAAAATGTCAAAAAAAAAAAATTACAAGTTGAAAAAATATTTCAAAATTTAAATTTCAATGCTAATCTTCAACATCCAAATTTTTAAAATCTTCAAGTATTTCGTCCACTCGTTGTTGGTTTCTCGTAATGGCGTCGTTCCAATCCTTCATGCAAATAAGTGCCTCTATGAGATCAGGTGCAAGTCGTCCTCGGCGTTTATCGTACACACGTCCACCTGCACTAAAAGCAGATTTCAATGCTACGGTAGAGACCAGATGTATTAGTAGATCACGTGTCATTATAGAAAGAATAGGATATGTGGTGGAAAACATTTTCCACCAATTTAAAATATCAAAGTTTTCTTTGCGAGAAAATTGATATCGACTGTCAAAATAAATTTTTAGTTCATTTCGCATAGAACTAGAGTAAACATCCGTATCTAATTGACTCCAAATATCCTGAATAACAAATTGTAAACCTACAATATTTCCACCACCTCTATATCAACTAGCATGTGAAGAAACACATGAATGACTAACATTAGAATATTTAGATTCATAAGAAGAATATAAACTAGTAATTCCATCTGTTATTTGATCTATAGAAAATAAAAAAGGAGTTTGAAAATTATTAGAAATTTTATTAATCATGAGACATACTCCTCTTAACTTATATCTAGGATCCATTATACATGCATAACAAAAAATAGGAGGAGTGTCAAGTCAATATTTTTTAAATTTTGTTTCTATTTTATTAAGTATATCTCTAAATTCATCTACATGTCGATATTGTGCAAAATTATACGTTAAGTTTATAAAAATTGGGAGAACAAGATGAGAAGTGGGATAATAAATTCTTGAACATTCATTTGTAGCATCATAAAATGATTTTAAAAAATCAAGAAATATATTAGCTACTTCGCAACTAAATTTATCAAAATTAATACATTGTGTTTTCTCACTAATAAAAGCACAAATAACTTGCCAATATGCCCTAGCATTTTTCAACATTAAATAAGTAGAATTTCACCTATTATCTACATTGATTTTTAATTTTTGTGGTTTAAGTTGGGCAGCTTTACAAAAATCTCTATATTCTGTTGTCTCGAATTAGATCCAATTATATAAGAAATTGCGGATCTAATTGATTTAATATGAGGCGAAATATATGTCATACCATCTTTAACAACTAAATTTAAAATATGACAAACGCATCTCATATGGAAAAGAGAATCATGAGTAGTATCTAATTGTAAATAATTTTTAAAATAAAAAATAGCAGCATCGTTTGCACTAGCATTATCAAGTATTATGTTAAATATTCTATCTCGAATAGAATATTCTTGCAATATCGTAACAATATATCTATAAATTGTAATGTCAGTGTGGGGATATTCACAATTACGAAATCTTAAAATTCTTTTATTTAATTGCGAAGAGTCATCAATAAAATGAGAAGTTACAACAACATATGTGATGACCCGAATGTGTAAGTATGTATACGATGGCTGCACGAACCGGAACCTGGATGGCGGTACGTCCGTGCGGGCGAGCCGGAAGGTGACAGGTCGTAAAAAGGGGGTCGTCACAATCTCACATCGCTTGGGGAAGTATGTGGAAATGAAACATATGTAAAGAGACCCTCCCAATATAGTAAGACGCGTTTTGGAGCACAATTGGCAACAGATCTCATAAGAACTCCGAAGTTAAAAGTGCTTCAGCGAGAGCAATTCCAGGTTGGGTGACATTCTGGGAAGTTCTCACCAAACAAAGCCGTGAGGGGAGGATATTGTGCTGCGGCCCAATCCCCAGAGCGGACAATATCTTGCTTGGATAAGGGGTCGTTACAAATGGTATCAAAGCCTGTACCCAACCGGAAATGTGGCCAACGAAGACGTTGGGCCCCCGAGGGGGGTTGATTGTGATGACCCGAATGTGTAAGTATGTGTACGATGGCTGCACGAACCGGAACCCGGATGGCGGTACGTCCGCGCGGGCGAGCCGGAAGGTGACAGGTCGTAAAAAGGGGGTCGTCACAATCCCACATCGTTTGGGAAAATATGTGAAAATGAAACATATGTAAAGAGACCCTCCCAATATAGTAAGACGCGTTTTGGAGCACAATTAACAACGGATCCCATAAGAACTCCGAAGTTAAAAGTGTTTCGGCGAGAGCAATTTCAGGTTGGGTGACCTTCTGAGAAGTTCTCGCCAAACAAAGCCGTGAAGGGAGGATATTGGGCTACGGCCCAATGCCCAGAGCGAACAATATCTTGCTGGGATAAGAGGTCGTTACAACATAGCTTATAGAATTACGTGTACTTCATATATCAGAGGTGATACAAATAGACATTGAAAGGGCACTTGAAAAAACTGAAATTAGTTCATTTTTCATATTATTAAACATTTTAATAATATCAATTCTAGTTGTACTTCTAGGAACACGTTAAAAATTAGGAGTAGTATATTCTTTCATAAAATTTTCAAATTCAACTCTATCGGTGAACGCTAAAGGCAACTCACATTGTGCTACAAGTTTTGATATTCCTTCTCTCATTTTATTTTGTGAATACAAAAAAGTGCCACTACCACTAGCATTTAATAATCTTTGTGTAGGGTCTCTAACTTGCTCGTTTAAGTGAGACTTTTGATAATGCCTATTTAGTGAGGTAGTTGAACTACCGAAAACATATGCATAATTTTTAATACAATATTTGCATTGAGCTCTAGATTCTACTTTTCTATCAATTTTAATCTCTTTTATTACAAAATGTTTACATACTTCAGACGTTTTGTTTATTTTTATTTTTTGAAGTGATGAAGTGGATGTGGATGCTTGTGTAGATGATTGCCCTATTGAAAATACAGAATTTATTTCCCTAATTTCTTCAATATCATCACAATATTATAATCACGTAGATCCATAAATAAAAATAAATTTCAAATAAGAAAATGATACCACGAAATCAATGTCCAACAAAAGCTTGTAGGTGCTGTGAATTGTGAATTGATTAACTCACGTATACGAAATTTACAAAAAAAATTAATATAAAAAAATTTAGTTAGTATAACTATAAATATAATTAAAAATTATGTAAATATATGTAAAAAATAAACTAAATTTTACCTTGTTGAAGCAAATTGAAGAATGGATTGAGAGCACTCTACGATGTAAATGAATTGAGAGAGATTGAGAGAGATTTGGGGTGAAACAAAATGATGGGAGGAGGAAGAATTTATAGAAAAAATGGAGAGAAGGGGGAGAGAGAGGCCGAGAGTCTTTCTTAAGAGAGTGCTATGATTTCTGAAGCTCTCAGAGCAACGGTCACAAGACCGTTGCTGAGAATCTCAACTTGAGATTGCTCTAAAGCTCTCAGAGCAACGGTCTTGTTACCGTTGCTAAGAATCTCAGGCTTCTTAGCAACGGTCATCAGACCGTTGCTTGAGAGAGACAGAGAGAGAAAGAAAGAGGGCACTGGCCTCTGGCAGCCGGTAGGAGAGGATACTGGAGAGACAAAATCGAGGGGAAGGGGAACTGTCGAAGCCGAACTGAAGGGCAGACGCAAAACTACGAAAGCTGACCGAGCTGCTGAAGAGGGGGACGACCGACGGGAACGACGGGTTTTAATTTAGGCCTAGGGTTCATCGATCTTGTTCGCAATCGCCGAGACTTCAACAGGTTCGCCAAAAATTTCATCGATCTTGTGCTCAGCGGGCGGCAGCTTAGGTTGGATGAAGAAGATCTGAAGATGGTCGTACTCGTCGTCGTCGGTAGATGTCGAAGGAAGACTAAAACAAGGTTGTACCTGTCTGCTGTCAAGGCATCGGAGAGGGCCCCGAGCTGGGCGTCAGAGAGGGCATCGGAGCTGGGCTTGACCGAGCCATCGGAGACTGCCAATTGATTGGGGGTCGGAGAGAGCTCAGGGCCTCGAGCTGGGCTTGATCGAGCCAGCTCGTGAGCAGGCTCGTTGAGCCTGGTCATCGACGGGCTCGCGAGCCCGGATTGCTGATGTAACGACCCCGGCCAGGAGCCGTCACGTGTTCATGTCTTTTCATTAATCGTTTGCTTGACTTTTACTATTATTACATTCACTTACTATCTCTCAACAGACTTTCACATTTTACATATATATTTTTTTATATATATATCAAATCTCATTCTAACTTAACTTAAGTTCGCTGAACAACCACATTTAGCTTTCACTCCTGCCGGTCGCTAAACGACAAACATCCAGTTGTTCTACCGGCCTGCACGTGCATCTCACATGATTCATTAGACATCTATCGGCAGGCACACATATTTGCATCTGCCGACGGTCACGTGCATCACGCGTGACCAATTAAATCATCACTCAATTACAACGACAAAAGACTGACTTATCTACCGATGACAAGGCACTCCATCTGCCAATGGCAACACACAACATCTGCCAATGGCATTTATACTACATCTTCCGATAGATTAACTCACATCATCTGCCGATGACGTGGCACTACATCTTCTGGTAGATTAACTCACATCATCTGCCGATGACGTGGCACTACATCTTCTGGTAGATTAACTCACATCATCTGCCGATGACGTGGCACTACATCTTCTGGTAGATTAACTCACATCATCTGCCGATGACGTGGCACTACATCTTCTGGTAAGGCGGAATGACATTTCCATCTTCCGGTATCTTGACCTACTACACATGCCGATCTCTAGGCATATCGTCTGCAGATGACGTCAGCCGGAAGACAAATACCTTTCCTCTTCCGATGACGTCCTCCGGAAGACAGACTTACCCGACTCCCATCACAATCCTCCTGTCGATTTCTACACTTCAAAATAATACATCTCCTGCCGTTAGACAAGTACTTTCATCTACCGACTACTGAACATTTACCTAACATCTTCTTCTTCCGGTAGACAAGCAAACTTCATCTACCGATTTCTAAACTCCATAATAACACTCACACCTTCCGATAGACAAATACATTTCGTCTACCGGCAGCACAAACATCATAACTTCAAACTTAATACCGGGACACCAACAGAATAAACCACAGATTCATTAAAACTCATACAGCGGATGACGTCAGCCGGAAGACTAAACCAACAAACAACTACCCTTCGGCATCTGCCGATGACGTCAGCCGGAAGACTAAACCATCAACAACTATTCCTTCGGCATCTGCCGATGGCGTCAGCCGGAAGACTACCTCTTCCAGCTTCCGTCTTACGGTAGAGAACTCTAAATCATCAAATGACTCCTTCCAACAGAAAGAAAACACAACTCATTCAAAATGCATATAGCGGAAGACTTAAGCAACTGACCATTTATAAATCTATATAATCATTCCCTGACTCAGTGATCCACTAGACAGTTTCAAAGCTCAACGTTTTAAATAATCTCATCCTACTTAAACTACCATATTCTTTAACATACTGTAACATAAGAGTCTTAACCAGGGGTCATAAATCGCCTCTCCAGTCCCGCACTGTCACCTTGAGCATCCTCCAGCAACCAGCCTTAAGCATCCTCTTTGAACATAACATCCTCACCTGAACCTTCTTCACCTACACCATAAGGTTTAACTATAAGCCTAATGCTTAGTAAGGAATGCATGCTGACAGATATACATGAGTACACAATTTAAAGGGACATAAGTTCATAAACCATTCTTCATTCATGTTCATCTTTATCCTTTACATAACATGTATTAAGGCAGGGAACGAGGGAGGAAGACTGGGGTACATAGTCATTTGCCTATCGCGGCAGTCGTACAGAATCATTTGCCTATCGCGGCAATCATGATACATCACTCGGCCTCCCCAGTGGGAGAATTCGCGAGCCATACATATCATTAACTCGGCCTCCACCAGTGGGAGATTTCGCGAGTCATACATATCATTACTCGGCCTCCACCAGTGGGAGAATTCGCGAGTCATACATAGCATAGTCTTTTCCCCGTTCTGCACTTAATTATGGTTACATTTACTTTTCATGTTCTCTACTTAATCATAAACGTGGGCATAATGCATAGACATGAGGTTCACAGAGAAAAGTCATACCATAAGGACAAGTAGAACATCCTGTAACTTTACATTTACTTACACAACTTCTTCATGTCGTGGAAATAACAAATCATAGTCAACAAGTTAACATTTCAGTGATTTCCTAATACCCTTGCGGTGTAGGGCCCTAGTGGCCGGAAATCTTAACACATTCACTTACCTGGATTCCTTAGCAATCCGAGCTTCTTTCCTTTAAACTTCTTCACCTAAAACATGTACATTACAGTAGTTAAAACAAAGTCCTAATAGTCCTAATCATAAACCATCCTAGGATCTAATAGCTAAAGTCATTCCGATTCCTCTGTTGACACACTGCAGTCTGAAATCCGAAACTAGGTGGACAGGTTTTACCATTGATTAAATCCGAGTTGGTTACTTAAAATGCTCAGAATCGATTCGGGATGAAATTTCTACTCTCAGATTTTAAAAAGTCTAAAGCTACTCGGCCACTGCTAAAAATATCCGAACTCAGTGCCGAGCTGAAAACAGAGCTCTATTTACTAATGAATGACTACATTGTCCATTTCATACCTCGGGTGTGGATTTGCAGAGAAGAGCAAGCTCGAAACCGGTCGTCGGCAGAGGAAAGTTCTGGTAGCCGAGAGCAAGAACTTGGAAGAGAAGAAATCGCCGAGAGGGAATGTCGGCTACAGTGGCAATAAATGAGATTTAAGGTTTCCATTTCCTATTTATACTAAATCCATCGATTTTAATTTACAAAACTGCCACCCAACCTAGTTTTACTTAACTTGTAATAATTTATCTTAACATTAAATTTTAAATCATAAAGGTTAAATAAGAGGGTGACAATGAAAATGGTCAGAAAATCACCTGGCCGAAATGTCGGGTGTTACATCCACCCCTCCTTAAACAAAATTTTCGTCCTCGAAAATTGCTCAAGCAAATAACTTAGGATATTTGTCCAACATCTCCTGCTGCCTTTCCCATGTGGCCTCTTCAATGCCGTGATTTGTCCATAAAACTTTCACCAATGGGATCTCTTTGTTCCTCAGAGTCTTGACTGCATAATCCAATATCTGTATCGGTTTCTCCTCATATTCCAGTGTCGGCTCTAAACTAATATCCGATGGCTGGATGACCTGCATCGGGTCACGCATGCACTTCCTTAACATTGACACATGGAAGACATTATGAACTTTATCCAATGATGGAGGCAGTTGCAGTCTGTAAGCTGTACTCCCGATTTTTGCTAAGACAGGGAAGGGTCCAATGAATCTAGGATTAAGTTTTCCCTTCTTGCCAAATCTTAAGACTCCTCTAAATGGTGACACCTTTAAGAATACTTCATCTCCTACCGAAAACTCGAGTTCCCTTCTCCTTTGATCTGCGTAACACTTCTGTCGGCTTTGTGCAGTCATCATTCTTTTCCAAAATTGTTGGTTGAATAGTTAACTCAGCGAGCAAGACTGATAACTCTGGAACTATCTCCAAGTCAAATTTCTGAACTTCTGTTCTTAAGGGCATAGACATGGTTGAAACCACGGGCTGCATTGTTGTTGACATCCTACTCAACGCATCAGCTACAGAGTTAGCCTTCCCGGGGTGATACTTGATCTCAAAATCATAGTCCTTGACAAATTCCAACCAACGTCTCTGTCTCATGTTTAATTCCTTCTGTGTGAAGAGGTACTTTAGACTTTTATGGTCAGAAAACACCTCACATTGTTGTCCATATAAATAGTGTCTCCAAATCTTCAAGGCAAAAACAACAGCAGCTAATTCTAGATCATGAGTGGGGTAATTTTGCTCGTAACTCTTTAGCTGCCTAGAAGCATACGCTATAACTTTACCCTCTTGCATCAGAACACAACCTAAACCGACTTTAGAAGCATCACAGTAAACACTAAATTTTCCTTCTTCGGTTGGGAGGGTCAAAACAGGAGCTGTTGTTAACTTCAGTTTTAACGTCTGGAAGCTATCTTCACAGGCTTCAGTCCAAGAATACTTAATGTCCTTCTTTGTCAAACCTGTCAGGGGTTTAGCTATCATAGAAAATCCCTTGATGAATTTTCTGTAATAGCCTGCCAATCCAAGGAAGCTGCGGACTTCACTGGCATTCTTAGGTTGAGGCCAATCTTTTACTGCCTGAATTTTGGTTGGGTCCACAGATATGCCATTAGCAGAAACTACATGGCCAAGGAAATTAACCTTATCTAACCAAAACTCACACTTAGACAGCTTGGCGTAAAGTTGATGCTCCTTCAATGTCGTCAAAACTACTTTCAAATGTTCTTCATGGTCAGCCACAGTTCGGGAATATATCAAGATATCATCTATGAATACAATCACAAACTTATCCAAATACTCACGAAACACACGGTTCATTAGATCCATAAAAGCGGCAGGGGCGTTTGTCAAACCAAACGACATGACTAAGAATTCATAATGTCCATAGCGGGTTCTGAAGGCTGTCTTTGGTATATCTCCTTCTTTAACCTTCAGTTGGTAATAACCCGAACGTAAATCTATCTTTGAAAATACCTTAGCTCCTTGCAATTGGTCAAACAAATCGTCAATCCTGGGTAAGGGGTACCTATTCTTGATTGTCAACTTATTTAGTTCCCTGTAGTCTATGCACATTCTAAGAGAACCATCCTTCTTCCTTACAAATAAGACTGGTGCACCCCAAGGAGAACTGCTGGGGCGAATAAATCCCTTGTCAACCAATTCCTGCAGTTGAACCTTCAATTCTTTCAACTCAACAGGTGCCATACGGTAAGGATTTTTGGATACAGGTGATGCCTCGGGGTATGTATCAATCACAAATTCTATTTCCCTATCAGGTGGTATACCCGGTAAATCATCTAAGAATGCCTCGGGAAACTCTCGGACTATAGGAATATCCTGTAGCTCAATTTTATTCTTCACCCGGTCATCTATTACACTAGCCAGGTAGCTCTCACAACCACCTCTCAGCATTCGGTATATTTCTAGTGAGGATATAATTGGTATCTTACTTATTTTAGGAATAGCTTGGAAGGAATAATGGTTATCATTTGGGGGTCTAAAATCAACTATTCCAGATCGACAACTTATCGTGGCATGATGTCTAAATAACCAATCCATCCCTAATATTACTTCATACCCTCTTATGTCAATGACAATTAATTCCGCATAGAGATTCTTATCCCCTAAGGACACGACGTCACCCTTAACAATCTGCTCTGAATGTAGGGACCTCCCTGATGGCAACACAACACTATATAACCTTTCAGCTGGTAAGGGTCCTATGCTATGTTTGCATACAAACAAGGTTGATATAAACGAGTGTGTGGCCCCTGTATCTATGAGTGTATAAGCAGCAAAACCACAAATCATGATGGTACCTGATATGACTGTATGTTGATCAGCTCCCTCATCTTCCATCAATGCATACACTCTGGGTACAACCCTTGCACGGTTCGGGTCTGGCGGCATGGGACAATCTCTGACCATGTGTCCGGTCTTATCACACCTGAAACAGCGGCCAGAAAGCAACTTGCACTCACCAGGGTGGTTCCTCTGACATGTAGGGCATAGAGGCGCCAGAGGTCTCTTTCCTTTTCCCTGGTCATCATTCTGGTTGAGGGGCCTCTTCATTCCATGCTGTTGTTGCTGTGGTCCCCTGTTCTGTCGTGGCTGCCAACCCTTGTTCTGACGTGGTGGCGGCTGAGCGTCCTTCATGAGTTTCTTTGGCTGTTCGCGTTGTGCATATGCTGTCATTTCTGCCTCTTCTAGCTCCAAGGCCTTAGCCGTCACTTCACCATAAGGTACATTATGTATCCCGGCAGTCTTCACTTTCATGTACAGACTTGGCTTCAGTCCTTGAACAAACTGGTAAATCTTATCTTCCTCATCCTCAATCATACGGGGAGCAAACCGTGATAAAGCATCAAATTCACATATATAATCCGTCACAGAGCCAGTTTGTCGTAGATTCATAAACTCCTTCTTCTTGTTGGCCCGAACAGTCCTATTGAAGTACTTGTCGAAGAAGGCAGTCTTGAACATCCCCCAGGTCATAGCTTCGGCATTAGGGGTGCTCTGGATCGAGTCCCACCAATGCCTTGCACTTAACTCCAAATGAAAGACAGCATAGGTGACCTTATCCCCTTCGTCAACCTTTGCATACTTAAACATGTCTTCAATCTTTCGGATCCACTCCTCAGCATGGACAGGATCTGAAACATACCCATTAAACACCGGGGGTCGAAGCCGGTGAAAGCGCTCACCCCCGTGATCATGAGTTGCGTTAGTACTGGAGTTGCCTTGTTCTTCTCTAGCTGTCATCAGTCGTTCTATCTGGTGAGATTGGCGCATGACCAACTCAGTCAACTGAGCAATAGCATTGCTATCCTCATTGGCCTCTCTCTGTTGACCTCTAACCATCTTGGGATTCCTGGCAAATCATTATAGGCATAACTTAACTTAATGACATACATGAAATCATAAACACTTACAGTTGCTGAGGTGTGCTCAAGTGACAGTCAGTGCTGGGAGGCAGTCTGCAGAATCGGTTTTAGAACCTGGTTTTGCTTTGATACCACAATTGTAACGACCCCGGCCAGGAGCCGTCACGTGTTCATGTCCTTTCATTAATCGTTTGCTTGACTTTTACTATTATTACATTCACTTACTATCTCTCAACAGACTTTCACATTTTACATATATATTTTTTATATATATATCAAATCTCATTCTAACTTAACTTAAGTTCGCTGAAAAACCACATTTAGCTTTCACTCCTGCCGGTCGCTAAACGACAAACATCCAGTTGTTCTACCGGCCTGCACGTGCATCTCACATGATTCATTAGACATCTATCGGCAGGCACACATATTTGCATCTGCCGACGGTCACGTGCATCACGCGTGACCAATTAAATCATCACTCAATTACAACGACAAAAGACTGACTTATCTACCGATGACAAGGCACTCCATCTGCCGATGGCAACACACAACATCTGCCGATGGCATTTATACTACATCTTCCGATAGATTAACTCACATCATCTGCCGATGACGTGGCACTACATCTTCTGGTAGATTAACTCACATCATCTGCCGATGACGTGGCACTACATCTTCTGGTAGATTAACTCACATCATCTGCCGATGACGTGGCACTACATCTTCTGGTAGATTAACTCACATCATCTGCCGATGACGTGGCACTACATCTTCTGGTAAGGCGGAATGACATTTCCATCTTCCGGTATCTTGACCTACTACACATGCCGATCTCTAGGCATATCGTCTGCTGATGACGTCAGCCGGAAGACAAATACCTTTCCTCTTCCGATGACGTCCTCCGGAAGACAGACTTACCCGACTCCCATCACAATCCTCCTGTCGATTTCTACACTTCAAAATAATACATCTCCTACCGTTAGACAAGTACTTTCATCTACCGACTACTGAACATTTACCTAACATCTTCTTCTTCCGGTAGACAAGCAAACTTCATCTACCGATTTCTAAACTCCATAATAACACTCACACCTTCCGATAGACAAATACATTTCGTCTACCGGCAGCACAAACATCATAACTTCAAACTTAATACCGGGACACCAACAGAATAAACCACAGATTCATTAAAACTCATACAGCGGATGACGTCAGCCGGAAGACTAAACCAACAAACAACTACCCTTCGGCATCTGCCGATGACGTCAGCTGGAAGACTAAACCATCAACAACTATTCCTTCGGCATCTGCCGATGGCGTCAGCCGGAAGACTACCTCTTCCAGCTTCCGTCTTACGGTAGAGAACTCTAAATCATCAAATGACTCCTTCCAACAGAAAGAAAACACAACTCATTCAAAATGCATATAGCGGAAGACTTAAGCAACTGACCATTTATAAATCTATATAATCATTCCCTGACTCAGTGATCCACTAGACAGTTTCAAAGCTCAACGTTTTAAATAATCTCATCCTACTTAAACTACCATATTATTTAACATACTGTAACATAAGAGTCTTAACCAGGGGTCATAAATCGCCTCTCCAGTCCCGCACTGTCACCTTGAGCATCCTCCAGCAACCAGCCTTAAGCATCCTCTTTGAACATAACATCCTCACTTGAACCTTCTTCACCTACACCATAAGGTTTAACTATAAGCCTAATGCTTAGTAAGGAATGCATGCTGACAGATATACATGAGTACACAATTTAAAGGGACATAAGTTCATAAACCATTCTTCATTCATGTTCATCTTTATCCTTTACATAACATGTATTAAGGCAGGGAACGAGGGAGGAAGACTGGGGTACATAGTCATTTGCCTATCGCGGCAGTCGTACAGAATCATTTGCCTATCGCGGCAATCATGATACATCACTCGGCCTCCCCAGTGGGAGAATTCGCGAGCCATACATATCATTAACTCGGCCTCCACCAGTGGGAGATTTCGCGAGTCATACATATCATTACTCGGCCTCCACCAGTGGGAGAATTCGCGAGTCATACATAGCATAGTCTTTTCCCCGTTCTGCACTTAATTATGGTTACATTTACTTTTCATGTTCTCTACTTAATCATAAACGTGGGCATAATGCATAGACATGAGGTTCACAGAGAAAAGTCATACCATAAGGACAAGTAGAACATCCTGTAACTTTACATTTACTTACACAACTTCTTCATGTCGTGGAAATAACAAATCATAGTCAACAAGTTAACATTTCAGTGATTTCCTAATACCCTTGCGGTGTAGGGCCCTAGTGGCCGGAAATCTTAACACATTCACTTACCTGGATTCCTTAGCAATCCGAGCTTCTTTCCTTTAAACTTCTTCACCTAAAACATGTACATTACAGTAGTTAAAACAAAGTCCTAATAGTCCTAATCATAAACCATCCTAGGATCTAATAGCTAAAGTCATTCCGATTCCTCTGTTGACACACTGCAGTCTGAAATCCGAAACTAGGTGGACAGGTTTACCATTGATTAAATCCGAGTTGGTTACTTAAAATGCTCAGAATCGATTCGGGATGACATTTCTACTCTCAGATTTTAAAAAGTCTAAAGCTACTCGGCCACTGCTAAAAATATCCGAACTCAGTGCCGAGCTGAAAACAGAGTGCATTTACTAAG